>JADDOH010013490.1:0-33655 GCA_016648135.1 Agrypnia vestita | reverse complement strand
GACAAATGTCAAATAATAAGGTTACCAAATATACCTGATATAAAAGAATTGTGTGATATTTAAATCCGGCGTACCCGATGGGCTACCCTTTACAAAGATTTTTATATTTTTAAAGTATACTAAACAGGTTGAATTTTTTTATAATTTTATAATTATTGGATAACAATATTTTTTGTAAATGTAAAAGATTCCCGAAAAATAATCTTTGATAGATAGTATTGTTATATATAATAGAGAATTACCTATGTATATATATCAGCTGCAAGAGACTATGAAAAGAGCGTCATCTAACGTAGAGTTTTGGTAGTGTTACAGCCATGCACTGTGACACAAATAACGAGGCAATAGTGATGTGCCAGGACAAAAGAGAGTTGGTTCTATTCTCTCTGCCTACACCTTCGGAAAACAACGCAATGGTTACTGTATAAGAATACTTAATTCATAAAACCCTATTACTACTAATGATTTAAAAATGCATATTTAATAATGGATTATACACTTGTGAAATTTTCCAGACTGTAAAATTTATATTGTTTGATATATAATTTATTTTATATTATGTTGATTATGTTAAATTTAATTAATAGTAAATGTCATGATAGACGTTCTTCTTTTTACTGATTTGATTGATACTGTGTGTATATTTGAAGTACCAGGTCATTTGAGTTCTTCATTGTATTTCCAATCAAAATATTAATAAAAAATAAATATATTAATATAAATATAACCTACCTACGCTAAAACTTCTCAAGACATGGGAAAGAATTTATTTATATATTTTTTTTAGTTCAATTGCTTAAATATACCTAAGTTAAATGTTTCTGATGCTACATATTATATCGAATCTTCAAAATCTATCAATATCAATCCAAATTTTTATTGAATCAAGTCAATAATATAATTGATTAGGGTATAAAAGCCATTCTGTGTTTTTTATATTATGTTATTTTGCTAAAGTAAATGACAGGTGACTATTAAATTCTCATTACTAAAAATTTCATTTTTCAAATTGTGTTACATAATTTTTAATTGGTATTTAGCAATAGTACACACAAGCAAAAAACTGTGAATTACTACTATACACAATGGGAAACAAATATTAATTAAATAATGTTATAAATATAACTATACGTACTTTGTTTTCATCACTAAATTTATTAAAAATACTAACATTTTTCGTGGCCAATATTTTTCTTCTTCTTTTATTAATTATATTAATTATTTTTCTTTTTCTCGCAATTTTACCTAGTTTTATAGTATCTGGGGTATAAAGCAAAGGTAGCAATATTGAGGATTACTCATTTATAATAGATTGAATATATGGAACTAATTTATTCGAAACATAGCCTATAAATTTATAGGAAACATGATTTTGGAAGACAAAGACCTGGCATGATCAGATGCTACAAGTATTGGAGGATGGCTCTGTTAAAATCCTCAACAACCGTAGAGCTCGCATAAGAAGATGTATGAATGTAGCCGAAGTAAAAGTAGTGTGCCAATATAAAAGAATATGGCGTTCTATCATCTTTGCCTACCCCTTCGGGGAAACAGCGTAATGATTGGTTAGTTAGATAAATAAAATCTAGAATTCAGTACGTTTTAAATTAGTTATCCTCGGTGATTGCATTCAAAACATTTTTTTAGTTTTTTGGATATTTATGCCTTTGCTTTTATACCACACATATGTGTTATTTATGTTTTTTTTTTTGATTACGTGATTTTAAAAATATTTCCAATTTTTTATTCTAAATAATGATTTATATTTCAGTACACATCTGAATTCTGGCATTAACTGTGTGTTAGAAATCCATCCAGATTATTTTTAGAAGCCTTTTGTAGATCCACATTTCAAATGCTTCGTTGATTCAGTGAGGGTCCATGATTCCATTCTATATAAAAGTACAAGGAACAGGTACTATTACATTCAAAAATTTTAATTTAGGTCATGGCTGTTCAGTACTTTCTTTGTGCGGAAGAAAATAGCTCAGGCATGCTCAATACGACATTTAATTTCCATAGAAGGGTCCCAGTTTTCATTTAATCTGCATCCCAGGTAGACAATTTTGTCTATTCTTTCCTCTCGGGAATTCTCGATCTTTTCAGGGAGCGGAAAAGAAAATAAATTAATGGATTCGGCCTTTACTATACTTACGTAAACAATCTGGATTGGTAGTTTTTTTTTACAAAATTTATATTAAAGTTTGTAAAAAATCGGCGTTAAATCCTCGATCTTTTCAGGGAGCGGAAGAGAAAATAAATTAATGGATTTAGCCTTTACTATACTTACGTAAACAATTTGTTCCATCAAATGAAAATGAAATTTTCAAATAGAAAAAAATGTTTAGATGTTTATCACGGGTGAAAATGCTGAACGTTGCTTTGTGTAAAGTGATCACTTAAGCCAGCCGTATGATAGATCGTAAGCCCTTTGAATACCTAAAAAGACTTCCATACCTACTTTCCCATATAAAAATATAGCTTCGTCTCTATGAGACAACCATAATATATGTATTCGTCCTTTTTGATCGCTTAATTTCCTCGCCCAGTTGCTTAAAAAGTACGAATTGGAGAGTAAATATATTTAGCTTCTAACGGGAACGGAATAAGTTTGTGATGTTGTAAAACATTTTCAACATAAAAGTTTCGTGAAATATATAGCAATTATTTTAATTGTAAGCAATAAAATAATAATTATTTAAATAGGCAAACTGATTTAAATAATAATTTTATAATTTTCTTTGGACAGTTAAAAAATATTTTATTTATTCATTCATGCATTTAATTACAGTCGAAAAAATTATAATTACGCATACCTATGTTAATTAATTATTAAACAACCTAAACGACAATCAATTTTAATCGAGCATTGGGTTAAATAACTACTTCAACTAATTTGGAGGCGCTGGTTAGAAAATTAAAAAAGTATTTTAAGTCTTAAAGATGAAGAGGATGGCGAACGTCCTACAAAAGCGTTGAAATAAAAACTTCAGTGGAATAATACACACGACAAACAACCAGTACTGATTAATAGGAAAGGACCGACCCTTCTTACTTCGCGACAACTTTCACCTTTTCAAGCAGCTCTTTTTATAGCAAAAAAATCAATTCAACAAAAAAGCGGCGAGAAATGCTTTTAAAAAAATTTTGCTTCTCGTTCGCAGAGTTTTATTCTACAGGCATAAATAATCTTCTTATGCGTTAACAAAAATGCCTAGAACGAAATGGCTCTTTCTTTGATTAATATAGTGGGTTCTCTAACTTTAGGATAAATAGAATTTGATGGTTAAAATGGGCAATTATATTCGATTCAAACTTTATAGTAAAAATATTTTAATGCAAATACATCGTTTGATCTTTGTATTTTTTAAAAAAAAAAACTTTATTGAATAACTTTTAATCAAAAAATAATATAATAAAATACATTTTATAATAAATTATATAAGATACAATAATATAAGACAAAAAAACTTGCTACATGTTTGTCTGTTGGTACTATGCAGTCGAACACATTATATAATTTAAAAATACATTTTTATGACATCTTAAAAAGTAACTGCAACATAAACTAATTAAAATATTAAATAACAGTAATTGAATATTAAAATATGGTCATAAGAATTAAGAAGATTTCACATAAAAGCTATTTATCTAAGAATAATTAAATTAATAATTTTAATATTTAAAGCGATAACTTTGTGGTTAGACATTATAACAGAGTGTTAGTTAAATTAGTATAAACCACTACCAGATTTTATATCTACTGGTTTCAAGACGTACCCGTCTCTTCGTCAGGACCAACACTACACTACCATGTTCACAAAACTTTACATCACAACCATAGTAGTGTAGTGTTGGTCCTGACGAAGAGACGGATACGTCTCGAAACCGGTAGACCTAAAATCTGGTAGTGGTTTATACTAATTGAAATAACACTCGGTTATCTTAGAATATTTTCAGTATTTTAAAAATTTTCAAAAAATGTATATAAAATTATAATTTGAATATATATTCATATTTTCAACATTTTCATAATATCTATTCAAAATCAAGCATTAAAAATATTTCAAATACTCGATTTTATCTCTTCGGAGATATTCTGAATATATAAAAACTGTTCTCAAAAGGATTACAAATCGAAATAATTTTCAGGCATATTCTAGTGTAAATTTTAATAATCCCGAAGAATGTCATGTACATATAAAAATAATTTTGCTTTAAAAACACTAGTCGAAAAATAGATATCTCATTATTAAGAGCGACATCATTGGTTTATGGGGATGACGAATTTCGTTAAAAGCGTTATAAAAATACAACTCATATATGAAACAATTTGTGTGAAGTTGACATATACATATATATTTTCCGAAAATTTGATAGACATCATAGGTGGAATTGGGAACGTTATATTGTGTACAGTGATCACTTAAGCCAGCCATACGATAGATCGTAGGCCCTATAAAAACCCATATTAAGACATTCATATCTTATTTCCAATTAAAAAGTAACTTTGTCTCTATGAGACATCTATAATATATATATCTTAATTTATCTATTATTACAATGACCATCACTATAAAAATTGCTTTATTTAAAAAATGATTTTATTATGATAAAAATATTTAGATCAACTCCGATTACAGTATGAATAAAATAATATGTTTACTTAATTATATAGAGTTAACAGTACATTTTCTATTAGAGTTAGAGACCGAAAGACTAATGCAAAAAATACATCGATTTATTTTCTTCTTATGCTCTTAATAATAAGATTTATTAACCACTGGATCAGTAGAAAGTATGTACCCACATAGCCAGAATGCCGTTAAAATACTAATTTACATAACTTTCAATTTCATTAAAATCCAGGCCTTCATTCATAATTTGAATAGCAAGAATTCCTTTCAATTCCATCAGCCATCTCAAGCCCAATAAAACTTTGCAATTTTATTCAAACCTTTTCAATTTAAAATAATTATTCGGAATCAACAATGTCAACGAATTCATTAGCAAAATAGGTTTATGTAACTGCTTTTGTTAAATTGTTTAAAACTGAAAAGGAAACTTTGTTAACTTAATCTTGTATAATTTAACCAATATTTTTGTACTGATGTAAGGCGAGTTGAGAGAAACAGTAAAAAAGTTGGCCGGTGATCGCGGAACTGTCCCTGTTAAAATTGAGACCGGTTAATCGGGTGACCACGGGTTTAAAAAAGCTAAAAACAAGCGTATCTCACGTGGTTAATAATTATTCAAAAAACACATTTTATTTTTTGAAATACAGACAGACAGACAGACAGACAGACATTGAGTTTTATATACGACTATATATAGATGTCACCACAAAATCATATTGCGTTTGTTATAGAAAATAAAAAAAGCGTTTATAAATCGTGCATTGTTATTTTGTTTTTTGTGGTGGATAATAATTTTTGAATACATTTGATGTTTGTTTAATTGATTATTGATGATGTTGATGGAGGAATTTTGTTTGATTGATTGATGATCATGTTGATGGGGGAATTTTGATTAAGTATTCTGATTTAGGTTTTTTTGGATGGATCAATTTTAATGAACGACTGTAGATATCAAATATTTTTCCAGCTGTGTGAAATTCTTAAGCAGTCATTTCTACTATTCATGTTTAAAAAATTCTATTGAACTTACCAACTAACCATCACACCATTTATCAGAAGGGTAAATATAGGGATGGGACGCCGCACGTCCATACCATTTTTCTTGGTGCATAACTTTCACTTCGTCCACTTTTATACATCTTCTCATTCACGCGCTTCGGTTTTTGAAGCTTCTAACAGAAGCATCCCCAATATTTGATTTATCTGGTCATGTCAGGTCTTCATAAATTTTCTTTACATTCCTTCCCTTGCTCATCCATTCCACATGGCCCAACCATCTCAGCGATCCTTTTTATATTCTATGTATTACGCTACTACTAGTCAGCATTACTCTTCAGCATAATTTGTTTTCTGTTGCTTCTCTATTTAAATGGAAAAAATGGAATTAAAGATTAGTTATGGTATGCATAGTATGAACACTATCCACTTAGATGACGTAATCTTCATAAATTTTTTAAATATATGCTATGATCAGCTTAACGATCTTTTGATTTAAATGGCCGATATATATTATATCACATACAGAGCGGGGAATTTTATACACTCCATATGATTTTAGCGGTATTTTATCTTACGAATCCAAAAACGGTTTAGCCGGTTAACCGCTATTATTTAGATCCTTGGCATATCTGGTAGGGTCTGTCAGACCCACCACTTTGAAGAACTTCATTTTAGCTACCTAAAGTAAAATGTAGTTTCATTACAATAATTAACATTAGTAACATACCAAATGTTTTTATTTTTTATTTACTACAAATATGATATTAAAATTAATAGAAACTTTCATATTTAATATCCTTAGCACATTACTTCATATAAAAAAAATGGGTCCATCAGACCCACCAGGCATGCGAAGTGATTTCAATCCACCAAGGCTTAAGTAAAATAAACGAAAACCGGTTTTAACGGTTTACATATTTTCCAGGTTCGAAGCTCTAGAATTTACAGTTAAAAATGAGGACGTGCAAGTACGGAAAAATAACTCCAGAGCAATTATGTATAGCAGTATGTGAATATGTTCCAGAGGGAATGAATCTCCTGTCATCTTTTTGTGAGGCAATATGAGAAAGGACCCAACAAAATGGCACATGTCAAGATTTGCTGGGAAGATGAACCCTAGAACTGGGATGAAGAATAGCCTAAGTCGGTCTTGAACGTTAATGGTCTTTATCGCCAACGGGTTAAGAATGTTTATCGCCGTAGATTATTAATTAACCGTAAGAAATTTATTTATTACACAATATATTATCTAAGGATACATAATAATTGTGTGTGTACATGCGAGATGCTTATATACATGATTTAAATATATTTTGAACAATCCAAACATAAGATAGGTACCAGCATGAATTATAGGTATGTTAGATAAGAATTTTTTATTTATTTCATAACTCCTTCCTTATTTTCTATTTAGTTTGCTTCAATTTTTAATAAAATTCAAATTAAATTTAAATAAATTTTGTATTTGTTTTAGCATGTAAACAGTGGCATTAGTGACGGACATTGATACACAAAGAAAATAAATAAAATAGTAGCTTGATGGTCTTGTGGTTAGGACTCTCGCCTATTGATCCAAAGGTTGCGGGTTCGAACCTCACTCCAGACCAGCAAGTTATCTAGTCCTGTTTTCATAGCACAAGCGTTTAGCTTACTTTGAAAATAGTAAGAATATTTATGTGACACGTATTCCGTGTCACATAAATATTCGCTATTTATATAGAAGACATTTAAGAAAGTCATGATTGGGTGGCCGTATGGCTTTTGACATGTTTTATCTGGCTTAAGTGATCACTTTACACAATGCAACTTTCACCAATTCATTATCAAAATTTTATATATTATGTCTTATACTAAAGGAACTATTCCATAGCCATGTATGCTATGGTAAAATTGTAATTCCCATGACATAGTATACATGTTGTTTCCGCTGGTAATTATATTTCTATATTTTGAACGTTACATAGTGTAAATTGATCATTTAAGTCAGCTTTTACAGATCATAAGCCCTATGGCCGCCCTACAAAGACTAGATTCATGTCCGTGAGTCTTTTATAATTAATCTTAATTAATAATATCTTAACATGGTACAAAGATATTCTATTCTATACAATGGGTTAAAAATAACACAGCCCAGTGAATCTGCAACAGAACAAAATTTAGGTCGACCCAATATAATATTGATATCCTTTTTACGACAGAAATATGCAAAAAAAAAGAAAAAGTGCTGACAGAAAGATATTTTACGGAATACCAATCTCGATATTACACGATGGTACCAGGGTTACGAAAAGCAATAAAATTCATAATAAGTTATAGGAATAGGCATGATGACAGTATTGAAGAATTAAAGAATAAGTGATTTTAGAGAAAAAAATATTGTGAAAGGATTCTAAAAAATGATCCAGTTTTAATTTTGATACAGAGATTAATAATATTTTTAATAAAATAAAAGTATAAAATTGTGTAATTCGCTATTTTAACTGAAACACCGGTCAGAGCGAATGACGTCACGCCTCAGTACCCTTCATCATGTGTTTGAACCGCTGCCATAGACACAATGCAATGTTTACGTCGAAATTAAAAATATATAGATGAAAATGCAGTTATTTGCGTAAAAACTTAGTTTATTACTGAAATAATATTATTTTCGGTAATAATAGGCGTGTAACTACAATATAGAATGTTCAAAATGTGTTATCATGCCTATTGATAAAAAGATATGATTGAGATTCAAAGAAACTACAACTGAAATTTTACTTAACAATATGCTCCAATTAGTATAAAGTAGTAACCATAAGACCAAGAAGCTCGAGTAGCTTGTTGGTCTTGTGGTTAGGACTCTCGCCTCGTAATCCAAGGTTCGCGGGTTCCACACCAGCAAATTAGTCCCATTTTCATAACACAAGCGTTTAGCTTAGTTTGAAAATAGTAAGAATATTTATCTAACACGTTTTCCGTGTTCGCATCTCTATTTAAAAAAAAAATGTTAGATGAATACAACAAAATCTATATAGAAGTGTGTATTAATTAATAAATATTGAAAATATTAAAAAAAGAATCGCTTAAATAATTTGTGTGTGCAACGAGTGAGTGAAGAGAGGATGATTAAAAACATAAACATAGGACGTTCGTGAAAGACCTGGTTCAGTCAGGTCAACGAACTACTAGAGGTTGAGGCGAATCTGAGTACGCATGTAAGCAACATTAAAAAATAAATGCAAAATATCATTTCGCTTTCAAATTTAAGATACTATACTATAATTTAAGATACTATAACCTTTTAACACAAACCTGAATGAATCTTTATAACGCATACACAGTTCCATAGCAAAATCGTATTGTTTGTGGTTGAAAGCTGTTCGAATGTGTAATACATGCTTGCCGTAAGCTACATTGCACCTAATCATTTTAGAACGCCGAGGATGTTGAGCATCATATTTTCCAATTCGTTGTTGACCTTGGAACCCCGCGTGGACAGAGATATAAAATATATACAACTGTTTTATATGTGTTTTGAAAAGAAGAAAATGTCCACCCGTCTAGAGATTTATCCCTCGTGTCGGTACGAGACGTGTATTGTGTGAGTGCGCGTGTAATGCGTGAGATGTTTCTGCAGAGGCAGAATAGTAGATGAATACAGGGTATAATATTGTAAACTCACGATCAACAGTGGTAATTTATTGACACAAATTTACAAAAGAAGCGTTGAGTATAGAAAATATTGCCAGCTACGTCTCGGTGGTCAGTGGAAGACTTGATGGCGCCCGGGACCTAGTTAGCTACAGCGTAGTTAGCGATCTCCTGATTGATGGAATTGCGTGCGGCTAAAGACTCGACGGGTCGATACCACCACAATTATATTATTAATTTATTGTAGATGCATAAATGTTTAGAAAAATAAAAGTGTATTTTGTAAAAAGTTATTCTCTTAATCGTCTGTTTTTGCATTGTAGGACTATCTTTGTTGAGTTTTGATTGTCTGTGTAATGAAAATAAAATTTAATATGTATTTACTATTCTATCTCATAATTTGTTGAATGTAATATGTGGGATATAAAAATAAAGGCAGCAATATCCAAAAAAAATTTAAGACAGTAATCGAGGATTACTAATTTATAATATACTGAATTCGAGATTTTATAGAAAACATAGCCTATAAATTTAAAGGAAGCATGATTTTGGAACGGATCGATACATAAAATCTAGGATTCGGTATATTTTAAATTGTATAGTAATCATTAATGACTGCATTCAAAATATTTTTTTAAATTTTTGGGCATTGCTGCCTTTGTTTTTATATCCCACATATTATCTCCTCATCGCCATCATCATTGTTGACTTAGCCTCCATAAGAGATTTCCTCAACTAATTTCAGTCTTGCGCCAGCTCTCTCCAGTTCTGTATCTGCAAGGCAGATATGTCACTGGATTGTTACCCCATATTAGTTTTGAGTTTCACCCTGCTGTATTCAACAGGGACTTTGCTGTTTATGTTCAGTCATTCTCTCCATATAACCCAACCACTAAAGTCTTCCCAAGTTTCCAAATTACTGACGTTTAGCTCCTTAAACAAAGTATATAGCTCATTGTTGCAGTGTCTGCTACCAGATGTAGCAGATTTTAGCAGATAGCACCAAAGACCAGTATCGAGAACCCGTCCAAAGATACGCTTCAAAATGATCCTTTCAAAAACGTACTGTGTTCACTCGTTTCTCTTATAATTGCCCACGTCTCAGCGTATGCGTATGTGAGCACTGGTCCATTAAGCATATTAACAATTTTCCAAATATTTTTCCAGCATATTTGTTCGTTCTCTGTTCTCTGTTCATCTGTTCAATCCCAATTACAGTACGGTATTATTGAATGAGGAGGGGCGTATAAGGCTACTATATCAAAATTAGAAACAATCCAAAAAATTATAATTAAAATAATTCTAAAGAAAGTACTACCCAAGTGCCTAACTAAATAAAGAATTTTTGCTAAAAATAATAGATATATACAAAAAAATGAATAATACAATTTTTAAAAATTATAAATACATTAAACACAAGAAGCGATTTTCGATATACAAGATTTAGAGATTGCTTAACATACCAACATTTAATTTTATTACTACCCAAAATCATTTTAGTTTTCTTGCTATTTAATTCTTTAACGATCTCCCCCAAACAATCAGTAAAATAACTGATAAGAAAAAAATTAAAATTGAAACCAAAAAACATATATAGGTACAAACACTAGACACATAATATAACCATGAAACTGTTTTTAAATGCATATTTATACCTTGTACATATAATACTCATCTATATACGTGTCTTCTGATTATAATAGAGATAGTAAAATATTTTTTTTCTATATTTGAAATGTTAAATCATATTAGTTTTTGTAAAAAGTACAAATAAAGAAATGAAATAAAAAAAAATTCTTTTGATCTTAATGTTAAAGTAATAAAAATTCCTTTCAATGTTAGAAAACAAAATTATTCAATACATAATTTAACTCGGAAAGCACTTGGGAAATTTATAAAAAACCACTCTTTAATTATTCCACGTTTTGCAAAACCATTTTTTATTTACATTAATAAATTAAGGTAGGCAAATTTTTAAAACTAAAAAACAAGCATATTAAAAGTGTCTTTGTTTAATGATACTTTAATTTGTACTAGGTTGGAAGAAAAACAAGTATAAAAAATCCTTACCTGAATTGTTTTCGAAGAAATTGTCGTTTCAATTGAATTTATATCTCTTCTTCTTGTAGCGCCACCTGTTACTGAAGGTCGGCGATCATATTGACGATTACGACTCCATTTACCGCCGAACGGAACAACTCAGTTGATTTGCGCTTGTACCAGTCCATCAAGTTAAGCAGCCACAAGATGCGGCGTCTTTCTACGCTTCTTTTACCAATTATTTTGCGCTGGATGATGGGTTGGTTTAGATTATACTTTGGTCTTCTTACAAGATGTCCGAGATACTCAAGTTTTTTTTATCTTGATCGGCAGCACTTCAGCTCTTCAACGTTTGAAGCCACATCTCAAAAGCTTCGAATCAACGGACTAGTGCGTGGTTTAGTATCCATGCTTCCATAATATAACATCAAGTTAACCATAAGTGTTCTAAGTTGCAAGCTTAGGTCATGGTTATAAAATAATGGTATTTATATTAATACTAGCTGTTCATACCCATTGCACGGTTTAAGAACTATGTTGAAAATAAATTTGTGGGGGGAAACAAAGGTTTGATTTGAATGGTATAGATTTGCATCGAAAATATATCAGGGGGAGGAGAAAAAGTAAAAAGGGGGAGAGGAAATTGTCACCTTTGTTACCATCCGAGTCCTAAAGAATAAGTTTATAAATTTTGAGTCCAATTGGTCGAACGGTGTATATAGATTTTAAAAGAATAGGGGGTGGAATGTCACATATGTTACCCGCCGAGTCCTTAAGAATAAGTTTATAAATTTTGAGTCCGATCGGTCAAACTGTACAGATTTTCATCGAAAATATATCAGCTGAAGGGAAGGGTTAAAAGAATAGGGGAGAAATGTCATCAATGTTACCCGCCGCGTCCTAAAGCATAAGTTTGAAAAGTTTGAATCGAATCGGATAAACGGTATAGATTTGTATAGAGAACAGACAGACATTAAGTTTTATAGGTATACATCATGTTATTGTAATGAGATGGCAGAATTAGAAAGACTTACGTACCTACTATTAAAATCTATCGTAATCTCTAGAATATGATGAACTGGGACACTATCGTAAATTCTGTAAACATCAGTAATTGTTGACATTTTATAAGTGCGATATAGAAACGCGTCATAACCAACAATAAACCGTAGCGAAAACTGTGGCCAGCGCATTGATAACCGAGGAACATATATCGGACGAAGTACCTACCGACGAGCGAGAAGATTTTCTAGTGTGAAATCAGGCAGAATTATCTCGATAGTGATCGAAGCGATAGAAATAGCATAAGTAGTGCGAATCAAGTAAACAGTGTAATAATAAGTGTGTGAAAAATTCTAGAAACATTTAGTTACTGGAAATTTAAGAGCAGTGCTCCGATTCAATTTGTGTCCAGTGACTTTTTGGCACATCAATAAAAATTATTTTGAATATTTCATTTGCTTCCCACGTTCACGTCCCACGACAGTAGTTTGTTTTAAACGTATTTTTCGATATCGGCTGTATTATTTATTTTGTTTCAAATACCAGTACTTAATTTAGCATTTCAACTATAAAATTAAAGATGGAAATAAAGTAAATAAGAGCAATTTTTTACTGGATTAAATACGGGTGGTAAGCCTGCAGAAACTCGTTAAATAAAGTACACCTTTGTACGGTAACTGGAACTGTGGTTCCAAAAAGTATCCTGATGTCCTTTGTTTATTTTTCTCCTTTTTTTCCGTAATAGCGGTAGTCCTCTTTCGTTCTTACGTACTCCTTTGCACTCACCCGATGGTCTATGTCACTTCTGTTCTGATTCCCCTTAACCTTTTCCCTTCCGTGCAGTAACACAGTTCTACCAATTAACCCGTTTAATTTGCGTTACTAACTGCAATATGGCATTTATATTTTAGTATCGCCTACAAATGACTCGTAGAAAATCATTTATGTGAAGTGAGTCCTACCAAGATTATCCTTAATTTAATCTAATGTAAAATTGATGTTGTCATGAGTCTAAACTAATGATAACGGCGCAATATCGAATCCTTTCAACGGTCCACGTGAATCAAGAAACAACTGGACTATTCTCGAAACTAGAAACAGTCGAACGTTCGCAAAACATTCATGTTTAAAAGTGATGACAAATGCGAACGATAGTTATTTAGTAGTTATTTCTGATAGCGAGAACGCCACAGAAAGGCGAACTATATAAATTGTTTATTGCGACATTTCGGCGATCCCACAGCGACAATAAATTAAGAAGAATTCTTAACAGGCGTCTTAAATAGATGAAACGACTTAATGTGCGAATTAAGGTGAATTAGTGCGAACCTGTTTAAAATACTTTAGTAACAATTAGTGTAAATTTCTGAATGGTTTTCAGATTAAATTAGTTTCTAGTTATTTTGTGAAATAAATAAAAAATTTAATTGTTTTTAGTGTTTCAATTGCCTCCCGCAGACACGATCCCATGACATATATTAGGTGTGGAAAAAATACCATTTATTTTAAGATGTATGGAGATCATTCATTAATTAATATCACAGTGAAAAAGGTAAAAAAGTGATAATTAAGTTTTTCATGTTAATTAAATGTAAAAAAATTACGAGGAAGTTTACGTTGTTTAGTTTAAGTTTATGTCATTGCGATATATTATACATTCTGTTGTGACAATAAATATGATGAACGAATGAAATATTTACAATTATACATTTTCACTAAAAATGAAAATTTTTTGTCGAAGTACAATTTAACTATTTTAAAACCTAGATTAAATGCGTTAGAAACGTGGTCACTAAGACTCTTGTGTGGTAAATCTTTGGTTGGTGAAGTGAGGAATGAACAAATTAGAAATTAATGAAATGCTGGCTGTAGTGTGGTAGATACCGCAGATAGTATATAGAAAGGAGTGCTGAGGTGGTTTGGTCATGTACAAAGTATGAGAGAGGAAAGGAGGATTAAGAGAATATATGAGGCACGTCTTGAAAGCAACAGGAATAGAGAGCATCCGCAAAAGATCTGGCATGATCAGATACTACAAGTGTAGGAGGATGGACCTGTTAAAAGCCTTAACAATCGTAGAGCATGCATAAGAAGATGCATAAGTGGTGTGCAAAGATAGATGAATATGGCGTTCTATCCTTTTTGCCTACAATCTTACTAAACTATTCTGTTAGTTAGTTAGTTAAAACCATTCAAGTCTTATTTTTTTAATTGAATATCAATTTTCTTACTATAACATATAACAACCTTTCAAATAGACAAAGTAATTGACTCACTGACTAAACTGACCAGCCTATTCCACAAAATACACGAAATCACACCAAAGACCGTAAAAATTCTGATGTACCAGACATACGTCAAGAGTAGAATAGGATATTTGATACCCTTCTGGGGAACCGGAAACAAAACTGACCTAAACAGACTCCAACAGCAACAGCAAAACAAAATACTAAAAATGGTCTATGATCTGAAATACCGGACACCAACTGAAACTGTATACCATATAACACAACAATTAAACATCGAAAACATTACAAAAATCGAAACACTTAAAATCATTCACAGACTAGCAATTGGCGAAATACAAGATGAAGACATGAAATTACACAAAATACATGAAAAACATCAACACAACACTAGAATAGCTCAAAACTATCACATAACACACGCCAAAACAAAAACAGGACAATCCCGACTAATTTGCAATGGATTAAAACTATACTACGACCTGCCACAACAGACCAAACAACTGACCACTGACAAATTCAAAACAGATGTGAGAAAAATGTTAAAACAACTATAAAAAAATGACTTTGTATCTAAATCATATTATTATTATTTCTTATATTGATTCATTTAAAATTTTTATCTATAAACCTTCTAGGTTTTCATTATATTTTAAATAAAAAAATAAAAATAAAAAATAAAAATGTTAACATCGTAAGTATTTTCGGTCACAGAATGCCAAAAGTTAGGAGTGTCCTCGGCTGATACTTTCATTCCCAGGACCTGAGATCCGGAATCCAGGAAATGGAACGTCTTCGGGAAAATGGTTCGATGTTAACTTAGTTAAGCTTAATTCAAATAGTGCTGTGAATAAACTGGCCGTCGCGCGTCGTGGAGAATTTGCTTCATTATTAATTTTATTCTCATGCAAAATTAAATTCACTAATATTTCGGCTATGCAAAAATATTTATATTTGATAGTAAAAGAGTAAAGAGTTTAATATAATACTCAATAACACAATGTAATATCATTCAAAGTGGTAGAGCTCCTAGTAACGCTGTCTGATTTTTCTAGCCGAATTAAACACAAAAACTGAAATACATCAATAACATAAAAACAAAAATGTAATAACTTCTTCAAAAAGAGCATAACGATTTGTGGTGACATTTTTAATATAATTAATAAAAATGGACTTTGTTTCCACCACTTATATATTGAAAATATCAACATGATTTAGGTTAAAAATATTTTTTAAATAATATATGGGAGATGAATAATAATTAAGTACTAACATAAAAACAAATATAAAAGAAAGCTGTTTGTAAATAAGACCTGGTTATTTATAATACTCAATTTACTATTAATACTTATTTTTATTTCCAAAATTTCTGATTTATCAAACTGTAATTCTGTATAATTTGTATGTAAAATTTGTAAACCCTTATTAATATCAAAAAAATTATCCATAACCAAAAGGTCATTCGCAAATTTGGAAAAATTATTGCTACTTAAACACCTTAAGTGTTCTTTAAATCTAACAACATCATGACGAAGAAACCATTGACCCTGAAACATGTTGATATTTTCAACATATAAGTGGTGAAAACAAAGTAATTTTTATTAATTATACAAAAATTTAAGACGTCATCGACAGTTAAATCAGTTATAAATTAAGTTACCAATCATCGATGCAATTAGCCATGAATCATAAATAATGGTTATTATATAACCGGTTTAAATATTGCTTTTGTCAGAGGCGTTAGTTAGACGGCTCCTCTTTTAGATTTTCTTATATCGATCCTTTAAATTTGAACTGATCTAAAATCAGCGAATATACACATCTACTCTATACTCTAAAAGTTAATGAGAACACGTTAGATATTGTTGGTGACTTGCTTATATAAGCGCCTAGTAACGTATAATTACTTTTTGAGCAAAATTGAATATGTGCTAATTAAAGTTTTCACATGGCTGCCCAATCTAGAGACGCGTTCTTAGGCAGCTGACGAAACTTCGTAGTAAAGTACTGAAGTTTCACAGTTTCAATGTAGTTCCATTAAATCACAAAACTTTAAGTGTCACTGAGTACAAAATATACTACGATAGTATCTTTATCAATAAATTCACGTCTTATCTTTTTTTTTGTCTTCGTTATATTGAAAAGTTGAGTCTTTTCCATATAAATTGTTATTTTTGGAGCCTTTTTATGACAAATTCTTTCTTTAACACGAGCTTCTATAGCTCTTCAACTCTCGAGGATTACTCGAAGATGACACTTTTATATTACATTATAGGCGGTAAAAAGCAATGATATCGGAAATGAGACATTTCACGGAAAACGACAAGAGTCAAAAAAGCACCATTTGAAGGAATATTTTTAACATTGCTTACGTTGAATATTTTTCAATTTTCTTATTATCTTGTCAACGGCAGCGCTTTATACGTAATTTTATTCGAAATAAATGGGTTTTGTTGTACTGTAAAAGTTGATTTAATATGAAATACGAACTCCGTTAACTAGCTAAAAGAATACAAGGAACTTTGGAATTGTACAAATATACTTTCTTTAATCTTTGCGGATCAGTAAAGTTATCAGTCATGGATACATACTTAGAAAATATTGAAAAATTTTATTTTTATACACCTCTACAAGTGAATATGGAAGATTATATAGAACAGGCACTCCTAGACGATGGAATGGAGTGTATAATCAGTATACATGTATATGTTATGATGTTATACATATTAGAAAGTGTGAGCATATGTGAAGGGAAACCGCCTCAAACATCAGGGCTCCTTTCAGTGTTTGACGGCTCTAATGGAGAAGTTTCATTATGTTAGAATAACTATATTAAACTTCATGAAATTAAAAAAAGATCAAAACTAATAATAAACAAATGAAAAAAATGAACGTGACGTCATTTGACCGAATCGAGTTCCTCGTATTACTAGGTACTAAGCGAACGCTAGCAAAAATAAACCGCGTCTTCTAGGTCAAGTGACGTCACACGCTACACTGCCGAATGAAAAAAAAAATTTTGAAGCGCATCTTTAAAGTCCCATGACTTTTTCATTTGTGGGGATATTTTGATGATTCTTTTATATATTTTTTCTTTTTACTTTTTATTTTTGTATCATTAATTTTTTGAAAAAATCTGAAATTTTCATTAGGAATGTCGCTATTTAAGTATTCAAGTATTCTGTTCAGTATTGCAGACACATGGGTAATATACAGGAAGAAAGCTACTTACAGACTGGCATTGAATTTGTTCAAGGAAGGTACAAAGGTTTGAACCATTATTTGAATATTCGGTGTCGAAGTATATGCGCGGTATTACCATTGATGTTGTCAAGGCCGAGGGGAAAGGGTTAATTAAAAAAAAGTGAAAATCTAACGCGCACCCAAACTTCATTTTTAAATGGCATTCAGCAGGTGACGTAGGCCTCTACAAAAATGAAGTATATTATCTGCTAAGAGATGAATTGAAAGAACATATATGGACGGGGGAAGAACCGGGGAAAACAGGCGGAAAAAAATTTGGACCTACTTCCGAATGCTTTTTTGAGGGCTGGTACCCATTGTGAGTTTTATATTGTATTTTGTGGTGATTTTCTTTTTAATCCCTTGATTTGAAATCACTTACACGCGCTGTTCATGGTGGGTTTTTTTACATGATTTAATTTAACTCTCTTTATCTGTTCTTTGTAGTAAAATCTTGTAATTGATTTTTTACCAACTTCCCAACTGGCTACAGCTCGAGCTAGAGAAGCTTTCAATATTATTAAATTATTTTTGACATGATTTTGTCATTATTTTGATTAAAATTAATAATCACGTCACTCATATTTATTTAATAATCTCGTTACTAACAATCAAGAGCATGTCGTTCAAGAATTAGTTTCAGACTTTAAAACAGCATGTTTAATGTTTGGATACTGCATGTCCTTAATTATTTTTTTTATTTACTTGATTGATCGTATTTTTGACAAGGTAACACGTACACAAAGAGTTTGGTAGGCAACCAACATTTTGATAGGTGTACAGGTATACAAAAATCAATGCCATGAGCAAAAACTTTATCTTTATATAGGTGTGTTGCTTGGTATCTCAACTTGTCACAAGAAGCGAGTTTGCGAGTCATCAATTTATTAATTTTATTAAATTAAATATTTGCGGCTTAATTTATTTACTTATATTTGTTATCACAATTAAACTTTCTTACATTTAGCTTATAACGAAATATGTTGTAAGTAAAATCTGTCCTGGGGCAGTTATAATTAACAATTTAATAGTTTTGTTATTCTTGGTTAAATCATATTATATAATATGATAATACGCGCATACGAAGGCAGTTCAAACTGTTCGGAAGGCTCCAACAGTCCTCGCCTTGCTAGGAGGTGTCCGGGGTGTATTCTTGGCGAACCTAGGAAGCAATATTGCTGCCGCAGTCGAGGGTTCTCTTGCTGGACCATGTCGATACCAAACTGAGCTTGCGTGAAGCTCTAGTCTCGTCGAATGCTTATTTCCGAGACGTCTCTCCGCCATCGCTCTTACTGTCGAGCTTTTTCCAGCAAGAGCCTCCACCGAATCTATGAACTAGAATCATCTAAAATCCCACCATAATATTGTATAGTGACCATGGTAGAGATCTGAGTGCCTATGCCAATTTTATTTTATATTCTGTATGTTCTTTTATATCCTTACTGTTAATATTTCTACTGTTTTTATTTCTGTGTGCTATTTTATATTTCTACTGCGTATATATTCTTGTGTTTTGTTGACTTTAAATAAATTGCTGTGAAAAAAAAAACCTTCTACATTATTTCCACGCCTCTTTGTCACATGCACATAATTTGAAAAGATTTGCTATGTTTCAATAAGAAAAAGAGTTAAAAAGAATTTAAAAATATAAATAGGTACATATACATATACGAGTATATCAAAGAAATAACAAATTTTTAAATATGAGAAAAAGAGTTATGAATCAAAAGAGAAAAAATATATAAAAGATTGGATCATGAGTGTATCACATCCTCAGTATACTTTGTTTTTTGATTTTTTAGTCAATTTGTTATTTAATATTAGGTCCTTACATATGAAATTGGCGTTTTGCCGTACTGGCAAATTTGATCTCAAATATCTTCTCTTTGGTTAGGAATTCCAAATCCAAATTTATACAGCTATTTACTCATGTATTTGTGTTTTGAAAATTATAATTCATTTGTTTTTTCCTCAATTGTTTTTTTCTTTGCGTCACTCAGTTTACAAAATGAAAAACTTGAAATATCGCGTTATTTACGAGTACGAGTTCCACCGTGGCACCAGTGCTGCAGAAACGGCTCAAAGGATTAATGATGTGTATGGCGACGGTGCCGCAAAAGAAAACACAGTGCGTTTTTGGTTCCAACGTTTTCGTTCTGGAAATTTCGACCTGCAGAACAAGCTCCGTGGACGGCCGGAGACCAAAGTTGATAATGAAGAATTGAAGGCTATTGTGGAAGCGGATCCATCGCAAACCAAATCCGAGTTAGCTGCAGGCTGCGGTGTTAGTGATAAAACTGTTTTAATCCACTTGAAGCAAATTGGTAAGGTGAAAAAGCTTGAAAGGTGGGTACCTCAAGAATTGAGTGAAGCACATCAACAAACGCGCGTTGACTGCTGCGTTGCATTACTCAACCGGCACAATAATGAAGGGATTTTAATCGAATCATTACCTGTGATGAAAAGTGGATCCTGTACGATAATCGGAAGCGCTCATCGCAATGGCTGAACCCTGCCGAACCAGCCAAACCATGCCCCAAGCGAAAATTGACTCCAAAAAAGTACTTGTGAGCGTTTGGTGGACTAGTGCTGGTGTCGTTCACTACAGCTTTCTTAAATCTGGCCAGACGATTACGGCAGATGTCTATTGTCAGCAACTGCAAACCATGATGGAAAAGCTAGCTGCTAAAAAACCGAGGCTGGTTAATCGCTCTAGGCCACTGCTGCTTCATGACAACGCTAGACCACACACTGCACAACAGACAGCTACCAAATTAGAGGAGCTTCAATTGGAATGTCTAAGACATCCACCGTACTCTCCGGACCTTGCTCCAACAGATTACCATTTTTTTCGAAATTTGGATAACTTCTTGCAAAGGAAAAAATTCAACTCCGATGGGGCAGTCCAAACCGCCTTCAAAGATTTTATTGATTCCCGTCCGAATGGTTTTTTTAGTAAAGGGATCGATGAACTACCTGTGAGATGGCAAAAGTGCATAGATAGCAATGGTACATACTTTGATTAAATAAATATATTATAATAAAAAAAAATCGGCTTTATGTTCCTCCCATACTAAACGCCAATTTCATATGTAAGGACCTAATATTAAAAATATCTGAATTTTACAGTTTCCTTAGTGAACTTATTAATGTGTCTTTGTTCAAAAAAGGTTTTCATGTTAGACACATCAAAATTAACTCTGCTTGCTTGCCTTGTGCGAGTGTTTGGTGGGTGCTAATAAATATTTTGTCAAATTTAATAAGTAAGATTTTAAGGTTAAATTGCCTCATTAGGTTGAGGAACTTTGATTTTGGGTACAATGTGACGCCCCAGACATCCTCAGTAAGATGAAAGCAAGGATGCTGCAGTGGGCGGGACATGTAGCTTAAGTTAAGGCGCACGATGCCCTCTTACATGAGTCAACAAGATCAGATGAAAATGGGCGGGTATACGAAGACGGACCTGCAAAAGTTCGGCGAGTTCCCAACAGATTAGACCGAAGGGCGATGTTAGGAAGGTCGATGGATGGCATACCTACTGGAGTAAAAGCTAGCGATCGCCAGACTTACGTTATAGTATCAAATCTGAAATATTTCCTGTACATGTACACTGACATGTGAGTTCGGAAGACTTTGTCAGATGACAGGTAATATATGTACAAAAAAATGTGTAACAATAACGTAATAATATAAGGTATCAGGTATCTTTTATTTACTGTAAACACATTTCATTGGGTTTTAATAGATATATTAAACGTTGTTAATTCCTTTGTTACGAAAAATAAATTATTGTTATTTTGAACAAGTGTACCCTTAGAACCTTTCCGTAATGAGGGGTAAAAGTTCGATTCGTGGCGTGTCTGGTGTCGCGTACTGGAAAATGAATTTATTGGAATTCAATTAATTGTGAAATCCTCATGTCTATATTTAACAAATTAAATAATAACAGATGTTGCTTTATTGTGCTAATCTGTAATGAACCTACTGTTAACTTATTCTCCAAAGATGTTTTTTTTAATTTACACGTTATGTTTTTTTTCCTTCAGGTATGCTTGATAAATATTGTTAATATTTTAACCAAAAAAATACAATAACTGTATCTTTGAATACAAGAACATTATCTTAAATACTATATCTCAATAAGACCTGGATTTTATTTTGAAATTTAATTGCTTACATACTAATTCAGATTTGTATCAAATAATAAAAATTTGTTGAATATATTCCATATTTACTTACCATCACGCCGTTTCCCCGTGGGGATAAGCAGAGAGGATAGAGCGCCACAGTCTTCTGTACTGATATACGATTCTTGCCTCGTCCACATTCATACATCTTCGCATCTACTTCGACGGTTGTTGAGGCTTCTGACATGAACATCTTCCAGTATCTGATTAATATGCTAATGCCACGTCTTTCGCGGTCGCCCTCTCTTTCTGGCGTCGTCAACACTTGTGCTCAACATTCCCAAACCACCTGAGCGATCCTTTTTTAATTCTATTAATTATGCTTAGGTCAGCTTTGCATTCATTCCTAATATCTTTATTCTTTACTCTATCATAAATGGATCTTCGACACGTCTGAGGGATCTCATCTCCACTGCTATAGTCTACTTTTGTTTCTCTTCTGTCAGCTCCAGACTTTACTTCCATACATCAGTGTTGGTACCAGAATTCCATTATGTACCGCTAGTGTTAATAGCATACATATTTTGCTTAAGAGAGCCGTCATAATGGAGAAGTTTATTTTTTTTTCAGTGAAGGAAAATGAAAATTTGTAAAATTAAAACAAAAAACTGAAAATAAAATTATGATATTTCAAAAAATAAACGAATTATATTGAATTTGCGTTTTGAATAAATAATTTTGTTCCGTCCGGCGGAGTCGCGTGACGTCATCTCTCTTACCCGGTGTACATCGCGGCTCGTGCTCGGGCGCCCGGCTAATCGGACGCGTGACGTCACAGAGAAGTCGGAGGTCAATCATTCCGCGCTGAAATACACTAACTTTAATATTCCTTTTTTCTGTTATTTATTGACAAATTCTAACATTTTTTCATTGGATTATTAGTTTTGATATTATATTTTTATTTCATTTAGTTAAATATAGTATTATCAACATCATAAAAAAACTGACTTAATCAGTAGAGAAAACACTGACTTAATCACCATATTCAAAATATTAGACGGCCACACATGTGCCGTCGTTACCAGACCAAATAAAATTTAATAGCCTTTCCCGTTGACTCAGAAATAATGAAGTGGTATTCTTCAGCTATAATAGATCTAATTATGGATTCCATGCTGCCGTGTCACGGTTACGTCGTCTTATAAACTCAAGATAGGATCTGGACTTCTTCGGTGTGAGTCTGTCCAGATTCAAACAATCTCTGATTGGATAGTCCAGATCTTGTCTCCATCTTGTAAATGCTTTTCATTTGTCCTAGCTTTTATTTTAAATTGCTATAACTTTTATTCTGATGTATTTTATGTCGTTCATGTTATGTGTTATATTTTATTGGGCCATGTCCGTTTATTTCAATAAATAAATAAAATAAATAAATCATTAAACTTCTCCATTGCTGCAGATCAGATGATGGCGGAATGGTTTAGGCTAAGGTGTTGTTGCTACCACTGTTCCGCTAAGAGCCTGATTAAAAAATTGGGTACATTTATTTATATTCACAGTTTATACACACAGAGTTATTTTAAATGATTTTTTTTTAAATAACAGAAATATTACTTTGTGGCAACATCCCAATTATAACAAATTCGCCATCTATATGTTCCGTTACTTTTTATATATAATTTTTATATTTTTTTTTATTATTATTATTTTTATACCCAATTATAATTATTTCGCTGTCTGTCTATCCTGTTACTCCTTTTATCATTGCATATATTTTTATTACGTTTTTTTAGCACTTTTTTTATTAATATTTTTATGTTGCATAGATACTTATTCTTTAAGAACACACATGTAAAAGTTCGTCTTTTTTTACGGGTTACATCCACATAGTTATTTAAATTATAAAAAATAAAATATTGTATATAAAACCAAATATCAACATGTTTCCAGACCAATGGTCCCTTCATCAGTTATATAAAAATTAAAATTCAAAATATAGACATTAACAAAGGCATAAAATAAATACATGAGAACTGAATAACTAATTAAGAACTAATGTGAAAATAAAATTAAAAGGTAGGTAACTATTTGCAAAAAGGACTCGGTTATTTACGATATTTTAATTGCTATTAAGACTAAATTGTGTTATTCATGTCCATCAAAGAGTACATAACATTTTCATTCGCTATTATAATATACTCATCCATTTTATTTTTTATTTTATTGTTATTTGTTATGTGGATTTACATCTCAAATGATTCAAGTTGCCATTGCATTTCTTCGGTAAGTATTTTTTCTTCTATTTTAAAAAATAATTTTTAGAAAGTTTCATAAAAACAGGGACCTAGTAACGTACAGCGGATCAATAAAAAATAACAGATTAAAAAATTTCAACATAAGACGCGGTATTGCGATATTTAGATAATTATAAAAAGCGAACATCATATTAACCTCCAGAGTTATTTGCCAGATTACTGAGGAAGTATAAAACGCTCCGACTTGATACTTACCAGAGCAATATCACGTACAGTAATTCCATTTCACGATTGTGTTAACTGGGTAATGATCATTACTCGGTAAATGAATTGGAAATATTCTCCAACTAATTAGTAAGCTACAGAAAACTATTACAGAACACATTTTTATCAATCATGTTCACCAACTATCTTGATTTCGAATGTCCGTCGGTCCGTAACGTCTTTGCAAGTTTAGATAATTATTATAGGGTGTACCACGCAACAACTCGTGTCCCACGTTATACGCAAGGATGGTTATTAATTATTATCATATCTTGTGATGTTTTACGGCTTTACGGCTAGTTATATTAAATTTGTATTCTATCTGTAACCCTTCAAAAATTACATATCATTGGTTAGCCTTTATGCTAAGCCTTAGTAATTTTTTTGTAACTAAGTAACATTTTTGATGATGTACAATTTCTGATATTTGCCGATGACTTGAAAATATTTAGATCAGTGAAAAGTATGTCCGATTGTATGAAACTACAATCAAATTTGGATTCCCTGTTCAAATGGTGTACCAACAATCAACTTCATCTAAATATCTCCAAGTGCCAATCTATTACTTTTACAAAAAAAAAGATTCCACCTTCAAAGATTTTATTGATTCCCGTCCGAATGGTTTTTTTAGTAAAGGGATCGATGAACTACCTATGAGATGGCAAAAGTGCATAGATAGCAATGGTACATACTTTGATTAAATAAATATATCATAATAAAAAAAAATCGGCTTTATGTTCCTCCCATACTAAACGCCAATTTCATATGTAAGGACCTAATAGTTTGATTGATTGCCCCCAGATTATTAGTCTGATCGACTTATACGCTCCATCGAGGTCATCAAGACACAGTGCATTGTTCTATTATAGTGGAAGTGTCAGAACTAATGCATTAGCAAACTCTGTAATTCCCAGATTACACTCATTAGGGAATGAGCATGCAGAGGCGGCTGACATTTTTGCTGATAGTATAACTGTTTATACGACAAAGCTGATACAATTGTTTACATCCCAACAAAATGGAAACGGACAATAAATCTTTCTATTTTACCTTTAACTATTATTATTTCTACCTTTAACTTTATTATTATTTTATCTTATGTTTTTATGTTTTTCTGTATTATTATTATTATTATTATTAACTTTTAACTATTATTATTGTAACTTTTAACTGTATTTTAATTTTAACTGTCTTATGTAATTTAAAAAAAAAAAATTATTCTGTATATTGTAAAAGCCCATAAGGGTGTTAAATAAATAAATAAATAAATATTTATAGTATCTTTTTGGCGGTCCATGGAGTGGCCGGTTCGGGTTTGCTGACCCGCGGTTCAAGCCCCATCTCCGGCGGTTTAATTTGTTTAAATTGAAACAAAATTACGGACGTTATACGAAGTTACGGACAAATACACAGACTGACATACAGACAGACGGACAAACAGATAACGAAATTATTGTGTTTTATGATATTAGTTCCATGTACCTACGTATTTTTCACTATTATTTAAATGTCACTGGATACTCAAATATTTTTTTTGTTATTCTGATTTATTCATGCATAATGCTTTACTTAATATGTATGTTTATTTCATTTTCACTTGTATATTACTGGTTACATATACTTTTATGTATACCATACTTTTGCTTTGCTCAATATTTCGGTATTCATTTTATTATAAATTTAAAAAATATTTTTTTATGTTGGTCTTCTACGTTCTTCAACACTCCTATTTTTCATTCATTATGGTTAGCTCACAATTTCTATTTCATTTTTTTTACTTTATTCTTTATTTATATGTTTCTCAATTATCTTATATATAATCTTTAGTTTTTTATTATTTCTTAGAAAGACACACACGCAGTGAGCATTTGTTTATGATTTGGTTACAACTCTCCTATAATATTTATCTCTATGTATTTTTCTATAATTACTCCTCTAATTTTAAATGTCCTGGAAAATATAAAATATAAAATAAGATAACAAAATTCTTATCAACCATGATATTTTTCCATATTGCACAAATGTGTGACATTTTGCTTTTCGATACAATGTGTATCGTCAGGGAGTACGACTTATAGCCCATAACTCACCGGGTAATCGCCAACTGAAATAAGCAATGATTAAACGGATATCGCTTTTTATAACTCTGAGAGAGTACAAACTTTAAATACCCGGTAAACTCTGTAGAAACAAGCCGAAATTTCAACTATTCTGTGTATTCGACGGTCTCCCAGATTTTCTGTTTCAGAAGCATTCGGGGGCAAGTCAGATCTGTTTAAGTCAAAGAAAATTTATAAATATAACTCAAGTCTTCTGTTACGCTTCATCGGTTGTAGATATTTAGTTTATTTTAATGTTTTAGTATGTAACCCGTCAAAAATAATGGTATTATTACATGTCGGTTTCTTAAGAAAAAGTATTTATTTATTTATTAAAAGAAAATCAAAGGTTTTATAAAAGAAATTATGGACGTTACAAGTAGTTACGGACACATAGACAACGGGATACACTAACACATCATTTAAAATAACGTATAAATAATAAATAAATATTAGGTAGAAAACATTAAGAATGTCGATATTTTTTTGTATTGCAAGTACTGTGAATCAAATTACAAAATTAAATTGATGAAAACCTTATCTTAAAAATACTGAGATATATTGAAAAACGCTGATAAAAACTAAAATTGAAGCATTTTAATTTTGATGCTTCTAATTATAAATTTGTGGCTGTCTAGAGCCGTTGCGAGTCTAGCAGCATGCACCGAGCCGGCAACCACCAATCAGAGCTCGGTGCGGCTAACCCTATCCCGGCTGCCATAAGTACCGACCACTCTGCCTTCGGCCACCGTAGCAATAGCAAATGATATACCTTTACGCAACCGCATCTTTAAATTGTTACAATAAAGGACAACAGTTAACCGTGAGTATCATTTGCGCCCTGTATCTATCCACTCATTTCTTCCTATGCTGATTCATCTCGGATATACTACGCGGTACTCACACAATACACGCCACATTTCGACACGATATATGCCTCTTGATGGGTGGGCACTCTCTCTCAAACGCCAACACATAACCCGCCAAAAAATTATCTCTGAACATCCACATTGGATCGTGCAATTGTTGTCTTAACCAATTCCGCCAAGGTAAAACACTCCAAAAAAATCTTTCTTATATTTCACCCTCTTAACGCTGTCTTAAAAAAGACTCATTTATGAACTTTTGATGCCCACTTAGATTGTATTTCATATTGAATATTAAATTTAAATCGGTGTTAGAATCTAACAATCAGAAAAATTACAGGTCAGAATAATTCACAGACACCTACTAGACACATGTAATGTTCATGAGATTGTTTGAGAACGTCAGTTAACAGAAAATTTGCACTTTCCACCCCAATATTATCCCAATTAAAACAATGTCGTTGTCTTACTTCGTGTAACGTCCGTAACTTATTTTTAGCAGAAAAACTTTTTTTTTGTAATTAAATTAATACTTCTTCTTTTGGAACCGACATCTAAAAGAACCGTCATTTTGACGGGTTGCAGCTAATTATTAAATTAAAAATTTCTAAGCTACCACAATTTATTATTGTATATAATAAAGGTATATATTTTTTATATTAAATCAATATTTTATATTCGGTTTTATTTTGTATTACTTTGAATAATACAAAAGTATTTACCTTTATACCCGCAAATTTTTAGAATTTAGCTACTTTTATCATGAATTTATACCTATACTCTTTCTCTATATAGAAGTCTCTGAGTCTCATAGAGATAGAAGAAAAATATTTTTTAAATGTATTTTAAATATTTTATTGTACCTACCACTGTGTGTTAAAATAATAACAAAAAATACTGATTTTAAAATGAATCTGATACTACAGTTAGTTCAATTTATTATTTTGTATATGCTCGCACGTATTATTAGCATTTTTAAATATTAAAACGAATATACTCCGAATTAAAATAATACACTATTAAATTGATCGTATGAATATTTCATCAAATATATGATACGATAATTATTTAAAGCTGTCGATAGTGAAATTATTTTGCCTGACAAACGGCTTAACAAGGCATGTGGAAATTTGTTTGAGAATTACAATCAATTCAGTAATCTTGTATAGCATGCTTAACTACTGGAATATAATGCACCGGCTTATGTCAACACATATAAATTATAATATTGTCCTTTTTGTACTGACAATTGCGAACATCAATTATATCATTTAACGAACACGATTAATGATACAGGTATAAAAAAATGTTGTTTTACTTATTTATTCAACTACACTTGTTGATACAAATTAATGTATTTCTTCTTATGGAATGCATCATAGAAAAACGCAATATAAATAAAAGGATGAGTTGTTTCATTTTATAAAATGTCACGGGTTCAAGAAGATTGAAGATAAATAAAATAATTAATTGAAGATTTTATTTATCACTTAAGTTACTGGACACGAATTTAATTTGAGAATTTAATTTAATATTCTTTATACTTTATTTTTATACTTTATACTACTCCTTTTCATCATTGCACCTAGTAGACAGTGAACAGGTTGTATGTAGACATTTCCCCGCGCTACTTGCACTCATGTAAATTTAAGTGACGTGGAGAGAATGGATACTTTTGCATAAAAAATGCCGAATTGGTTGGCGAAAATGTAGGGCCGATATTAGAGTTATTGCTAGTAAAACCGCCCTGGGTATATGGTGGGTCTTTTTTCATTATTCTTGAATTCACGATAATAAATCACTCGTCTGCGAAGCTCTTTATACTCATTTTTCGTTCGGTAGGTACTCTCTTAATTTATTGTCGATGGTTGCACTGAATTGCCACTTCGCTTTGTGTGTCTACCTCAACCTTAAAAAACGCAAGCTTAAAAAATGAGAGGAATAGAGGACGTTCATATGATTTTAATGATCAGGCCTTTTAGATGGCCGTGGAAGAAGATTGAGAACAAGGATTTCCGCCGAACAATTCAATTCACTTAGAGAATATCAGACGCCTCCAAACGCTTGGTAAGGTGTGCAATTTGGATGAACTTGTCGCCGATGTCAAAGCGTGGATCACGTTGAAGAAACGTGACTTACTTACTCGTGGGGTCGATCGCTTGCCAAGCAAATGGGAAGGGGGGAAGTTGAAGGCAATTATGATCCTGAATGATCATTTAAACAAGTTTTATATGTACTTAACTGATTGCTTATTTGATCAATTTAGAATAAAAAAACTAATTGTGCACCAACTTAATAAAAAACAATTTCTATAAAATTAATCTGTTTTTTGCAGGAGCAATAAATGAGGTGATAATGCCACACACGCGCAATGTGCAATATATTACAATTAAGATTATTCTAATTCAGTGATCTGATCTTAGAATTATTTTTTTAAGATAAAGATGTTATAAAATTGATAAAATTTATAAATAAAGTAAACGTTTCGAAGACGTTTATGTACGTATTAATATTATTTACTGATTCGGCATTAACTTTGTGAAATGAGATGATTAATTTATATATAAAAATGAAACTCTTATTTAAACATACACAGTTAATATACATTTTTTTCATATATGTTAAATTTTTATGTGTGTTAAAAACTCGTTAATATACTGCTTATATATACTATACATCACATACACTATACATCTATACATCTATACATAAAAAAATATATATCTACGAAAAAAAAAAAAAACTTTCCATTTAGGCAGGCGCCACACTAGGTGTATCTTCCGTTGCGTCTTTAACACCGTGAAACGACGCTACATTTCTTTCCATAGAATATGCGCTTATCGGACACACTGAGTGTGATCCGTCGATCCGCTGGCGGAACGCTCGCTTCGGCGTCTGTTCGGTTCTCCGCCCGCGGAACTTACGTCAACGTAAAATCAGTGACATCGCATCTCAGGTTTTTAAATGCAAAGCGCCACATTCGACGGAATGTCCGCACGTGTGTTTGTCCTTCGCGTGAACCGCCGCGAAATTTTGTATGTGACTGCTAAATTCAGTTGAAGAAACGCTTAGTGTGGCGCCGGACTTAAAAAAGACAATCGAATTACTATGTGTAAGCCGTGCGTACGAGGCACATTGTTACACATATTTATTCGATTGTCTTTTTTAAATTAAAAGAAGTTTAGCAGATCTTGTAAAATACAAAATGTACTATATTTTAAATTGTATTTTGTGAAATAAAAATCATGCGCGAGGTATTAAATTAAAGCACGGCTGTATTGTAACGTCGGGTTGCATCTACATTTCGCATCACAATACGTCACACGGCTGGCTGCCAGACTCTGTCGTTCCCTAGTAATTATTTCAAAACAACGTTATTCCATTTAACGGTACCACAAATTAATGATATGACCCGTGTTGTCGTATTTTCTACCTAATATTAAATGCAGTTTGTGTACGTATTAAAGTCTTTTCACATAATATGTGCTGTGTAAAGTCAATTTAAAATAATAAATTTGTTATTTTTTTTTTTTTACTACATATATATATATGTTATATATTATATATATATATATAATATATATATATAATATATATATATAATCGAAATGTCAGATTATACAAAAAGCAAAATTATTCCTTCGAATATATTTATAGTCTTAAGTCACAATACAGTGAAGAGCAACTCACCATACATCCAAAGCCCTTTCACATTTTTGCCACCCAATTTGGCATTTTTTTTTGCTAAAGTGGTCATACTCCCCGCGCTACTTAACTTGTATAAGTGCAAGCGGCGCGGGGAGGCGTCCACACAAAATCGCTTCACTGTCATCAAAAGCAAACCATATAATACAAAACAATATAATGTGATATGATACAATGATATACATATACGTGAGGAAACACCGTAGATACCGTTAAACTAGGTACAATAGTCATTCCTCTGAGGGAAAAATGAAAATAAAGTTGTACAAAATAAATAAAGGACTCGCTAATCCGGAAAAAACACGGTAGATAACAAGCTTATGTTGTTACAGGAACGGATTTAAAAAAAAGAAAACATCTCATACAATTCAATAAATAAGCAAAATTAAATTGGTAACAATTATTTATATAAAGTTACGTGAACATCGCAAATCGAGTGTTGCGCTTGTTATGCCTAAAAAAATTATCATAAATAAAAAATTGATGTCATCAAATATAATAATTTCGTTGTATGTCCCCGTAACTTCGTATAACGTCCGTAACTTCATTCGAACTCACGGCTAAAAAAAACAAATTAACTAATGTTTCGTCATTTTTGACGGGTAAAGCTAGTTTTATATTATAAGGGTTAATATTATTGTCAATAAAATTGTTGTGTAGGCGTGATTTTTTAAATGAGAATAATAAGTGATAGTGAATCTGCAGGAGTATTATTAATGTTAAGGTAAGAAAAATATATGACAATATTTTATGTACTATATATTCTTGTGATGGGAGAAAAATATGCAACATTTATAGGATACTGACATATTCTAAAGAACTCCGGGTTTCTTATAAGGGGTTCAACGTGTAAATTCATGTTAGATAAAGAAATTTAAAAAAGTAACCCATAAAAGCCAAGTTTTTATTATACTCCCTTTCATTTTTTTTCGCTTAACCTACGTGTTGTGCTTCGGTCGGGCGACGCTACGAAAGGGAGTAATAAAAAATTTCCAAAAATCCATAATTAATCAGGTTTCGCGTCTACCAGACGCGTTAAAATATTTTCATACAACTTAATAAGTTGTATGAAAAAACCATTCAAAATTTGAAAAATCCAAAAATTTATTAATTTTTTTTAAAGAAAATTTGATAGATCTTCTTGATCGTAGACCACGAGCCTGATCGTAGATCACGAGTTTCAGCTCGATTAGATCACGGGAAAGGGGTTTAAAATGGGTCCAAAGTTTTTTCGTCAGACAAGAAGACAAGCAGACGCCACGAGTTAATATAAAGGGAGTAAAAATGGTAAAAGCTCCACTGAGTATCTTGTGTAATACTGCAAGATTGAATATTTAACCCATCATTATTTCATGGGTTTTTAGTAAATATTAAAATAATTATAAATGTTCCATCTGGTGGCAAGATGATATTACATAAGAAGAAACAAAATACAGAATTAACACATATTAAAATATTTTTTTATTTTGTGTGCTAAATTTCATATTGGTAAAAAATACTATAAATATAAAACACTGTTTTGGTAAGATTACAAGAGATTTTTCGAAATTAGAAATGAAATTGAAAATTCGTAATTTATTTTTTGTTGTATCACTCTTGGCTCTACAACCCCTCGTGGGTCCTGGCCTCCTCAAGAGTCTTCCTTCACTCATCTCGGTTTAGTGCCAGCTCTCTCCAGTTCAGTCTTTGAGGACGTTGTCGTTCCATCTTAACATCGGCCTTCCTAAGCTCCTTCGCCCTATCGGTCTTGAGCTCGGCAGGAACTTTGTGCTTGATGCTCTGTTATTCTCTCCACATGACCCATTATGTGACGTTTATAGACGTACCACTATAACTAGGCGTGCGAGGGAGGGCGTCGCTGTCGCGTAACAGAAGTTGTCAGGGTGTAAATTTATTACACAATACATAATGTACAGAATGTCCGGTGACCGGTGTCGTATTAAATACAGAAATTTGGTCGGGCAGCACTAAAGAAACCATGCAGTAGTGGCGGCCGTTCTATCTGTCAAACTGTCAGACGGTAATATCGGTCCATTATTCCCTTTTTTAGCTTCGCAAAACTTTAATACTTCATTGGCAATTGTTCTTGCACCATCCCGGACTGTTTAGGATGTTTTGGACATAATAATTCAGTGTTTATTGGTAATTAAGATGACACAGCTCGCGCTCAAAGACGAGAATGAACTGAATGACAGGGCGAGGGGTTACCGCCGGGTGCGGACGGGGTGGGATTTAGTTCAAAATTCGCCGCACGCCAAGTTACGTTGGGCAGGCATTAGCTCCTTAAACTCCTCTCGAAACTATAGTAGTGATCAATAACTCATACTGTGTGTATGTATTACAAAGTGAAAATAAAACATATTTTAGATTAAATGGTTTTCTATTCATGAATTTTCAGCTTCGAAATCCTGTAATTATTTCCCGTGATTTTTCACGGTTTTACGTCTGGTAATGGAACTAGTAACAACGTGAATTTTCCCCAGCGTATTCATGGACTGGCAACGTTGCATAGTGACTCCGCGCGGCTCTCATCACAATAACC
>JADDOH010013489.1:0-90659 GCA_016648135.1 Agrypnia vestita | reverse complement strand
CCGTAACATATTTGCTTGTTTCAACTTTTAAGATTAGTACACAATAATCCTGATGAAGAGAACATTGTTCTCGAAACATGTAGATTTTTTAATCTAATATAGTGGTGAAAACAAAGTAATTTGTGTTTTATTTTAATAATAATGTCACCACAAAGTTCAAGCCTTCATACAGAAGAAGAAAAAATATTCTTCGAACAGTTAAGATGTATTCTCTTCATTTTTCTGCTCTTAGCAATACTAAATAAAATTTATTTTTATACTGCGCGTCCCAAAAGTTACTGTTTGATGAAACGTTGTTAGTATTATATTTCTACAGCAAATGTCCAGTGTTTCCCGTATTAACACTCTTCTTCATATATTTGGAGTTGCGGCTTATCGCAAGTATCTTCTCGTTCACCAGATCTGACTGCTTCAGATAACTTTCTATGGGACGCGTTTAAAGGAAATGGTTCGCATACAACTGATAAGATAAAAGCATCAATTCCCATCTATATTTCACTAGTCTCACTGGATACCCTGCGTTAGTTCTTCAACAATATTATTTAATTGGAACATTCCCGTGAAGTGAAGAAATGGAGTCTTCTAAAGTGTTCCGGAGCTATATACAATGCTGTATATATATATCTTATCGATTATTCCAGCATTATCGAGAGTTAATGGGCGGGGGGGCAGGACGTAGATTAAGCGTAGCATAGCTATAAATAACACGCCACCAGGCAGTCAAAAAATTAAAGTTCAAGTTCAAGCTGCGATCATCGAGCGACATAATACACAGCGTTATTATTGGTCGAAGTTTTCAATTTGTACCCCATAGCCTCGAACATGTGACAATATGAAGAAGCGTATGCAGATACATCATGATATGGAAGACATACAAGTATGCATGTAGGAGACACTGTCAACATCTGCAGTTAACACGAAAATACACTTCACGGTAACTTTTGGGACACATTGTATTTACCTGGCCCAACTAGTCAAGCCTTTAATATTGTTAATTCATTACGTGAATCCAAATAATCTCGACTCTATAAATTATATTCACTATGTTGGATTCGGAAACATCGCATTCTATACTATTTTTTTCATTCTTCACTCTATCATTAATTATTTGACTCAAATATTCTAGTTCAATTTGTGAAACGCACAATAAAAATACATACATGTGAAGGTGTATGAATATTGACGACATGAAAGATGAGAGAATAGCGAAAATTCTGGTTTCTTAACATCTCTACCCAGCCATTTGTAAACAGTGATGGTATATTAATAATAATATTCTTCAGTAAATACAAAAATAAACAATAAATTATATTAATAATAATAATTGACATGGCAGCTACTTCGAGTAGAGATGTAGGGTATGGATGGAAGGATCTTTTTGGACATTATTGAGAATATAGAAAATAGAGGTGAAGCATTAGGAAACGTGAAGTTATTGTTTTTAATAACTTTGTTTTAAAGTTTGTTTTACTACGAGAAAAACTATATTAAGCTTAGTTGTCACTTGATGATGAAAGGCTATACGGTAGTGTCAAAAATAATTTGTTTGTAACAATGAAACATTTATTGAAAAATTAAAATATACTTACTTAGTATATTTTTAATATTTATAATATTGATCAATAATTAAAAGTATATTAATTAATACTTTTAATTATTGATCAAAGTAAATACACAAGATTTTATTTATTGTTATAATAATAGATATGCTACCGATTTTTTTTCAAATTATTTTATTTTTAAAATTTAACAATTCACATACTTTTGACATCCCTTAATTTTTTCAAGCTTTTCACTCTTCGAAGATTTTCATATTTCCTTTGCAGAAATATAGGTTATTTAATATCACATCGTGAAAACTCCACTCAATAAATTCCAAATAAAGTTTTATTGCCAAGCGATAATAATTTATGACTCCCCACGGAAACGTTTTTAAGAGTTTGTTTTGCATGATTTAACTGACGAGGTTTAACTCTCAATGGATACTTTTTTTGGTTGAGTTATGGCAGTAGCCCGATAGCAGTGCGACGGAGTAAAATAACGACCTAAATATTTTGTCGAGTCTGTCGACCTAATGCACATAAAGGGAGTCAAGGTGGTGATGATTTAATACCGATATTACAACTGCTTTAAAATGCTTGCTACGACAGAAAATAACCGGTTATTTCTGCAAGAAAAATTCTCACGGTGTTAAATCATTATTTCTACATTAATCATCTAAATATTGTATAATAATGAAATTTATTTAATAATAACCTGTGTTTTTGTGTATTTATGGGTGCGTCTGCATAAATTATAGGTTTACCTCTCATACGTGTTCCCATTGGGAAAAGAAACCAAGTAAAAATTACCGATTTTGAGCTTTATACAAGAAAAATTATATTGAAATAAGTCTAAATAATTCTGAATAAATTCCGCAAAATCAAAATTAGAAAACTTATTCAATAAATTCAAAATGATTTTGTGGAAACGTTTTAAATACAATTAACAAGAATACACATTCTTTACACCACTATTTTATTTATTAAAAATTAGTGATGTAACGAAAGTATGTTCTTGTTAATTACATTAAAATGTTAATATTGATCAAATCTGTCATTGAACAACTGCGACATGAATAATTGACTAAGAAGTCACATATAGAATCTCATTTGTCGAAAAAGAGCCCAAAGAATATATTTGGGTAGAAATTTTGTTTTCTCTCAATTGGTTGAGCAACTTTGTATATTGACATTTTAAAAATGTTATTACTATTTTAGTCTAATTATATTCATTAATTACACCTACATGTTTCGGAAAACCTTTCCATCGTCAGGGTTTTTTATAAATGTCAAAATATCAAAATGAATCATGTCTTTTGTTTTTTGGTTTTTACAATTATTTAAGGGCCATAAAAGCCGCAACAACCATAGAACGTGTATGAGAAGATGTATGAATGTGGCCGAAGCAAAAGTGGTGTGCCAGGATAGAAGAGTGTGGCGTTCAATCCTCTCAGCCTACCCCTACGGGGAAACGGCGATAAAAATATTTTTAAATATTATTTCTAAAGTTCTTGATTACAAAAAATTATTGGATTTTTTTTTTTGAATTGGACTAGTAATTAAATTTAATTGATTATTTATTAATAATAAATATAATTTTTTTAATTAATTTATTACAAATATACGTAGACCTCTTTCCATTTAAGAAAGACAATCAAATTAGTATGTTTAAGCCGTGCGTACGACGCACATTATTTCGTTATGTTTGTGTTGGCGGGCATAAATGGCGGTCCTCGTAGCGCTGCGCTGTGGGTATGACACTGGCTTCCCACACCGAGGATTTCGGGTTCGATTCCCGGTGAGGTCACAATGTTAATCCATGTGATTTACTCAAGCCTGGGCGTTTTGTGATGTATTTCGCTTCTGTAATTGGGCCTCCTGGCCTGTTTAAGCGTGAAAATAATAATAATAATAATAAACACCAACACAATGAAACAATATGCCTCGTACGCACGGCTTACACATGTTAATTCGATTGTCTTTCTTAAATAGAAAAATGTCTACATATATGCACAATATTGAAACATTGAGTGTATCAATCCATAAAATTCAATGTTAATTTGCAACAATCAAGACTTTTGACTTGGTCACCTTTCCCAGTATGCTCACGTCATAATTTATATGCTACATAAAACTTCAAGTCCGCCAGATAATAAAATGGATATTTTTAGATAAGATTATGAAGAGTGACAAATTAATTCGCGTTATGTACTTTAAAAGAGTACCTTCATTATGGACTGGTATTGCCTTGACTCTCATCAAGTGAAAATCATTGCAAAGTGTAAAACCCATCAAAAAGTATTGTACGTTACAATCTAATCTTTTATTCAAGCTGCATTTTTTCAATTAGGCATCTTCCACGGTATTCTTAACGATGTCTGAGTAAACAGCCTAACTGGTCCTTTTCGGACGGAGATCGTCTTCTCTCTTCTTTTCTTGAAAAGACTATTTCCACTTGTAAACCATTATTTTCTCTGGGATAACATCATTGACGTATTATAATATAGACACGTTATTTCCATAATAGCCGACTTTCATATGTGGCAAATACATAAATATACATAATCAAGTAATCACGTAAAAATTTGGTAATTTGAAGTCATGGTGAGTAAAATAACATACTCATTTTTACAATAGTGTACGATACTGTGTTTCTTTTTCCCCGGGACTTTTTTTTTCAGCGTAGCATCATGCTCGATCACAAAGAAGGTCCGTTCGATAGCGAATGCAAGTAAGGCAATTACCTTACTTTTGAGTTGCCAAGATTTCACGTTGGTGATGTATCTATAGTTTATTATATCATTAGATAACATTACCCATATGAAGATAATATTTCTTCACAAACTATTAAAAGTGTTTTTTCTTATTTTATAGAAATTTCATGATGGAGTTAAACTCAATATAATTATTTACATTGATTTTTCTTCACTAGTTTGCTTGTTCAGCGATTCCTGAATTATAATTAATGCCAGTGAACTTGATACGTATTCTCATCAGTCAAACAACAATGTAATTTGTGCAAAAGTACCCCCATTCCTCCCATAACCCTTCTATTCTGCGAGCTTCTTGTCCTCTCCAAATATAGGTATGGATGTTTCGCATGTATTATCTTAAAGTATCAATTAAATTATTTCAAGAAATGTTTGTTTTGTAGGTTATACAATACTTTTGAATATATGGAGAACCATAACAATATTTATTTAATAATACTCTACGATGCAAGATACAAATAATGGTTCATTTTTCTTAACATATGTAATATTTAATATTGTTATTTATTTTATTATATTTTATTTACTATTGTTACTACTCTTGTCTTTTATTTTTTATTCACTTTTATTATTATTATGTTTATTTCAAAATTGTTTTCTATGTGAAATATGCTAGGATATATCTTAACATGTACAATACTGTATGTTTATACTTTTATATATACATATATCACTAACGTTTATTTGTAATATTTCCAAACAAATAAATAAACAATTTTTCCATGTATTAATAGCCACGCTTGGCTTTTAAAACATAAACTTCTCGTAGGATCTTTATAAATTAATTTTAAGCTTAAACTCCACAACACTAAAATTAACAAAACTTTCTAATAATATAGATAAATTCTATTAATATTTGAAATTAAAATTTGTCACTTCCAACCTAACTTTTCTAAGCGTGGATGCAACTGTTACGGGAACTATTAAGAAAACTACAGAACTCTCCACCAGGACCAAAAATCCAATGAATTTTATACCATATTAACTAGTTTTAGTAGGATCAGAAGATCAGAATCAGAAATAATACACGTTTTCTTTGAAGAAAAAATACCACATGACATTTATTGACCTATAAGGCCGGCGCCACACCACGCGGATCTTTCGCCCCATCTCCTTAGGGCAGGTTTTTTCAAGTTGGATTAAAGTAAGCGTTCATTTAAAGCATAGATTTTTGTGTTCTCCACCAATCAGACGATCCGTTTTCGTAAAAATCTATGCTTTAAAAGAAGGCTTACTTTAATCCAACTTGAAACAACCGGCCCTTAGTCGCGTAAAATCAGCAAAGCAAATAGGTTGCTTATCTGTGTGTTTGAAAAGCGCATATTGTATTGAAATGAATGTAGCGGCGTTTTTCACCGCGATCAAAGAGACGCGACAGAAGATCAGTTTAGCTTAGCTGACGCCAGCCTGAACGTCAAATATGTAAATATTTATAGTTTTCATAGAATTAAATTTATTTTTGGCAAATTTTAAAAATTAGTTGTATGTGGATTCTAGATCCAGATAAATATGCCAAAAATATATTGTATATCAATAAATCGCATGATTGCAATTAGAACTTTGAGATCTTTTACAATTTGTTTATATTAAATAAATTCTATTAATTCTTTTATACCTCGTAGTGTTTTTTGTTATTTTAAGGAAAATATATTTAACTGCAAAGCTGCAATTTAAGAACAAAACTCTACGATCCTTAGAAATTAATAATTAGATGAATCAACTATACAAAAGTCAATTGTTTATACAAGTATATCTTTATATTTGATTTCTTGAATTCGTTCACAATTTTGTATATATTCTGTTAATTGCCTTTTTAAATGATCCTTTAAAAACATTAAAGGGTAAAAATAAGAAAACAATAACCAAAAAGTAAATATAAGATGAAGCCACAGTCATAAAATATACAGCCACAGGTAAAATATTACAAAAACAAGTTAAAACAATAAAGAAATTGATGTCACAATAAACAATTATGTTGTTTATTGTAATTGAAAACTAAAAACTACATTAAAAATATTAATAAAATCTAATGTTACAATTGACAATTATTTATTTTAGAACATTTTTCTTAAGATATATATATTTCATATATCTATGATATAAATTTCATATTTCTTAAGAACAAAGTATCTTAAATATAATTCATAATATTCAGAATTGTGGTGAGAACGGCAGCCGTAACTCAAAATGAAATTCTCATAATATGTAATATATGTCGACCACTCTACAAGTTAATATTAAGCTTTCAAATCTCCAGATGCAGACCCTGAATTATTCATCCTTTACCCAAAATTCATTAATCATGGAGTATAATCATTATGATTTAAGAAGGTTACTAGGCCAAGATGCAGGTGTGAGCTCGCGATTATTGTAAATTGATTTTTATTATATTAGTGACACTTATGAATTATTTATTTTCTTGACGGATGGCAATTGACCTCTAGAACATGATCGAGATTGTACAATGTAAAGAAAAGGTCAAATATTCATGACTCTTCATCATGATAGGTAATTAATTATATCCATATGATTATTCCAAATAACCAGTTAAATCGGTTCAGACTAAGGTTTATAATACCACTATGTAAATATAACTATTAGTAGAAGGTTATGTCAAAATAATTCCTTGATTCGTGAATATTTTAATGTTGGTACAAACAATTATTTATATTTAAAACTCTAACCAAAAAATCTATAATTTTTATTATTAGGATATATATAAAATTGAGAAATAGGTTATTTTTTTACAATTCGATGATTAATCATTATTTTTATAACTATTTTTATTGGAAAAAATTTTTGGAGCATTTTCTCCATGACTGAGATGCAATTTCCCAGATGCACGTTTGTTCGAGACAGAAAATGAACACTGTACATAAGAAAATAAGCATTGTTCATAACATAATCCAGAAACATTGAATTAGCAGCCCCGCAGCCCAGTGGGCATGACGCTGGCTTCTTAAACCTAGGGTTCCAGGTTCGATTCACGGTGAGGTCGCAATAAATGTATGTAATTTACGCAAGTTTGGGTACTTTTGCGATTTTTTAAAATAAAATTTTTAAATAAATCATTTTTTAAATATAAAAAAATAAGACAGTCTGTAACTTTTAACGCTTTACGCAAACTTGCAAAACTTAATAATAATATGTATTCAAATTTAATTTATGTTAAATTTCATTTAAAATAAACATGGAGTTCTCTACAAACACAAAAACCAGAAATATTTGTATATTGATATTCTTCGCTTCAGCAATCAGGCCTTATGGCCTATTGAAGCATTAAAAAATAGAAATAAAACATAAAGTAAAGCATATAAATAATAGAAGTAATAAACAACATATGAAAAATAGTGTCGAGGAACATAAAAGTGAAACATGTAGATAGATAAAGATATATCATAGTTGTCTCATAGCGACGAAATTATATTTTTTTATGGGAAAGTAGGTATGGTAGTGTTTTTTGGGTATTCATAGGACTTACGACCTATTGTAAAGCTGGCTTAAGATCACATTACACAATGTAACGTTCACCATTTACACTCATGATAGAATACCACATCTTTCAAATTTTTGGAAGTTTTATATATATTTAAGTTTTAAAAAACGATATCACAAAAATGTACAATTATATATAAAAGTTATGCAATAAGATCAATTTTAAAATACTTCTGTGGCAAATATTATATCAATATGTATTTTATCATAAAGAGTCATCGAATATCTCAATCAGGACACATTGTGCGTACAAATCTCTATTTCTTATTTTTAAGGCTATTTTAAGGCTATATCAAAATAATAAATTTATATTAATAGTTTTCCTATACTCGGTCATAATCCATTTTCTTTTATCGCTATTGCCGATTAAAAATAACGCCTTTTTACCGCTGTATAAGTATGTCCTCAAGACAAGGATAAACGGTAGATATAAGAAGAAGCTACCTTCATTAATTGCACAATGTTTCAAAAAATATATGATTATTTTCATTGCTGTTTTGTTTAAATGCCGTTGTAGTCGAGTGAAAACGTTAGATTTAACTTATTTTAAAAATTGAAAATTATCACAATTTCTTCGTAAATATTTGTAAAAAATATTGATACGAAGTGTCGGCTTCAGATTTAATATTTTAATTTATGTGCCTTTGGTAATATTTTAGAACGTAACTGATTTTTTTTGCATACAAAATTTGCTGGAAAAATAAATTATCTAAAATTGATTTTCAAAATTGGAACAACTTTTTTTACACAGAAGTTTTACGGGTCATTTTTTTCAAGAAAAGCAAACATCATAATAAAAATTAAATAGTAACTTTCAAAATATTCAAAGTATAGTGTAATATTGATTTTTGTTTCTTTTATGATTTAATGCTTAGAAATTGGATTTTTTTTATTCATTTTAAAATAGTGATATCTAAAATTTGAATTGAAAGTAAAAAAATAATCAAATATGTAAAAAGTGTTGAAAAAAACTACAGGAAAAGATAATCGTTTACTTTGTCATATTATTTTAAGAAAAGAGATCATAAGTTTATACAGTCACGTAAAGCCCATACATACAGTGGTGCAAATTTTTTTATTTTTAAAACATCGTAGGTTTGGTAATTTATTAAATAATTTAGTTTGTTTCATTTCAAGAAAATATCCGTATCTAAAATATATGGAATCTGATGAATAAGTTTTCATATGATAACTTTCCATACAAAAATTTAATGCAAAATGCATGAAATGGTATGAGAAAAAAATGTGATTTTTGCTCACATTGACAGAAAGAAAGTCGTTCAGAAATGAGTACTGTCTACCATAACGAATAGGAAGCAAACTTCTCGTCATGGCATTTGGGATATATTTCCAGATACCATGGTGACAATCCTCCACGGGAAGGGATCCACACCGAGGATCTTGCCATGTGAATGAAAGACAGATGAGTGGAAACGCTGAAATGAATTGGGCGAGCAAAAGGATGACTGAGTGTAGACTGGGAGACGAAGTGTGGGAAGGCCAAATGCCCACTGGACTGATGACGAAAGGGCAGTAATGGGTAGACCAGCAACAGATAAGCTTGGAAGATTTAGAAGAGAGACTTATATTCTGTACTGGACATGATGATACTGAGAATAAGACGATGTTGATGATATTAATTCAGTTAATGTAAACATGTTAAATTTTTTAAATTTAGTGTCAAAAAATGTTTGAAAGCTAAATGATTGAATACAGATAAACACGGTAAGCATAACTTCAAAATAGTTCCAAAATCAGTTTAAAAGTAGCCCACTTAGACACTGGATTATTCTAATGAGAAAGCGCATTATCAATATTACTGTTAAAATATACTTTTATCACATATTTATTAGGCAGACTAATGAAATGTTTTAATAACCTAATAAAAAATTAAAAAATTAACATCGTAACATAAAATTCATATTTACGTAATAAAATTTAGATATTAAATTAATGTTGATTTGATAAATTATTTAAAATGATGACATTTAGTTAAAAAATTTTTTACTTTTAGAATGTGAGGATTGCGATAATATAAAGGTCGAACAGGCAGATCAATAGAAACTAGACTTAAAGATAATAAAAGGTGCTTCACTAATAATAACTCATCCAGAATATGCAAACAATATTATTAAAAGTAACCGCACATTCAACAATACAAATATGTACACAGCCTTCATAAGCAGGCATTCAGACTTTACCAAAATAATTTATCAAAACTTAAAATACACAAAATAATATCATCAACAATCAAAAACAACCCTTCTCATAATGTTCCTTTCTCCCATCACCTAGATACCCCTTTCATTTCCACTACCCGCAACCATACACCAGACACTCATTCCCAAACACTTTAGTCAACACTCACCTGAATAAGGAAAAGGGACGTTTCCGAAACACATAACAGTGATATTCTCAAATAAAAATAGTAAAAAAATATGTTTGTATTCATAAATATTAATGTTGATTCGGAAAATTTCAGAAAATAAAACAATCTTACAAAAACTAAGTCCCATGTAATGGGGTACGAACCAACAACCATTGAATCACTCGGCAAGAATATTAACCACTTGACCAATAAGCTACTCTAATAAGTTTTGAAATGTCAGTAATATTATATTGTACTTTAACGATGCATTGTTTTCTTTGAATATACAATTTAACGCTGTACTTACAGTCTTATCACGTAGAAAAAATAAATAGAGAAGAGGGCATCTCATAATGAAGTACGCACGAAGAATTACTGGTCCATAAGCTGTATACGTTGAACTTCTTATCTACTAGCTAATATGGTAGCGTAATATTCTGTACTGCTTACTCGACCTCAAGCTAAAATTTATACACCGAATGCTTGCCAGGACCGAATTACGGCATAGTATAGAGGCCGCGGGGCTTGATTACGATTCATTAATCATTGTGTTAATATATTACTTTTTCTGGACATCACGCTGTTCACTTCCCACGGATCCACGTCATCTTTCTTTCCTGACGTGCACATCATGCCTCCTTTACGTCGTATATCTCTTCATGCGTGCTTCTCGAATCAAGGCTTTACTCCAATCTCTTGTTTATCTGAAGCCTTGAATCTTTTCTCGTTTTCTCTAACGTTCACCTGTAATATCAATATAATTCCCTCACTCACATTTCACGTACATAAGTTGTATAAAGAACCTCTAATTTTTTTTTGTTCTGTTCTGTTGTTATACGTGTTATATATAGGCATGTATATTTATAAAATTATTTAAAATACATGCTTAACTATCTTACATTTAAAATATACTAGTGAAAAATCATGGAACATAATAATTGTAGGATTACAAAGCAGAAAATTCGTGAATATAAAACCATTTTTTTTTTAATTGAAATTAACTTAAACCTCAAACTAAATGTAATAAAATAAAATAAATTATAATGTTTAGACCATGTTATCTGGTACGATGACCCTTGCGTGTTTTCTGAACTGCCGCTGAGATGCGTGTCGCACTCTAAAATTATCTCAACTTTTAATAATTAAAATTTTAATAATTAACCTTGCTAGAATGGACTACCAAGTTATGGACGTTATGAACCGACAACGAAATTATTATATTTGAAAAATTATTTAGACAGGTGACGAAATTATTATTTTTAGATACTTTATTTTTAATTGATTATTTTCAAATTTTCTCGTGTACCAACATGAATTAGGTGACATTTGTGGCGTCTGGATGCAAAACCGCCTCTTTCCATACAAAACCATTTTTCATGTTTTGATTGATTAATGATCTGTATCCTATTCTGCACATTCTGCAAGTTTCCAATATAAGAAAATATGCTTCCATGCCCTTCAAAATCGTCCTTAAATATAACGGTGAGTAACAAAACCGCCACGTTGCCGCAAAGTGGCATGCAGAACCGACACTATTCACTCGGACCAATCAGAATGGAGCCCCGCTACGAGATTTAATATGGAGAAACGTCGTCTGTCGCAGATAACGCGTGTTTTGATTACCTTAAATATTTACATAAAAACTAGAAGTAGACATCTTTTATTACCAAAAGACAGTGTACTAAAGCATGAAGTAAACAATGATGGATATAAATGTAACACTCAAAAGCGAAATAGGAAAGAATTATCACATTAAAAAGTCCGCTTTGTGCACATTTTTGAATATTTTTGTTGACACTTTAAAGACCGTGCGATTGGATTTACTATAAATTTATTTTATTATAGGTAAAATAAAGTTAACTTACAAAAATAAGTATTTATTGTATCTAACATAACATACACCATCAGCATAAAATCTTCATCATCATCATTATCAATATCGCCTTCAGTTTCAGTTTCTGTAAATATTTCATCATTTTATTTGATTTGTATTGAAGTGAATAAATTTAAATAATTTTTAAATTTTTATTTGATTTGTATTGAAGTGAATAAATTTAAATAATTTTTAAATTTATTCACCGATTGCTTGCTGCTAGGCCCTGCAAACGGTTATACTGGCAACCGCGAGGCCGCAAGTGGCTGCTGCGCGGCCATTGGCAGCTGCAATTGGCTATCGTCTGTACTAGCCGTTGCGCGGCAAATGTTACCTAATATTATCAAGGTGTCTCGTAGCTAGAAGTACGAGACTTTACACTCTGGGTGAAATAAGATAATCTAATAAGATCTAAACAGATTTATGATATGAAAAGGATGAAATTTTTATATAAACGTTTTTGTAATTTTTTGGGACTAAATTAGTGAAAAAGTTGAACTACCGTTACAGTAACTTATACCAATTATGAACAATTCATTCGCTTTAATACAAGTCGAATAAAATGATAAAAACCTTGCAAAAATTGAAAATAGAAATTTTCACAAGGTTTTTATTATTTTATTTCATTTGTATTGCAGTGCATGAATTTTTTATAAACGATATTAATTGCCTGTCTTGATAATGAGTCGAAATTTTTCAAGCAATCATGAGCTAACAATAATAGTTTGCATTTTTTTATTTTCGACTTATTTTCTACAAAAAGTTGAACTATATTTACAGTTACTTATATTAATTACGAAAAATTAATTTTTTTCAGTACAAGTTAAATAAGATTATAAAAATCTTGCAAAAGTTCCAATTTTATTTTTTCCAATTAGAATTGCAGGGTATTTATTATTTTGTTTAACTTGTGTAAAAGGGAATAATTTGTTTATATTTGATATAAGTTACTGTAGTAAAAGTACAACGTTTTAAAAAAATAAGTCCGAAATATTGAAAAAAAATGCACATTTTAATGTCACATATTTCCTTATCTATTGATATTAGGTCACGGTTGCTTGAAAATTTTCGAATCATAATTAAAGTAGAAATCTACCTATCAGGTATTGTGGACTAGTTCTGTTACATAGTGTATATATGATGTACACCTCGTAAAAATTATATTTTCGATTTTTGTATCAATTTTTCATAATCAATTTAAGTTCCTGTAATGATAGTTTAACTTTTTGCCTAAACTAAGTCGGAAATATTGAAAAAAATGCAAACTTTGATATTGCATATCTCCATAACTTTTGTTTAGGTCATGGTTGCTTGAGCATTTTCGACTCTTTATTAAGACAGAAACCCACTTGTAAAATTTTTACTATTTACTATAAGACAGCCTATATAGGCATATAGGTATGATCATATATTTTATTTTTTTATTTCCATACTCTTATTTAATTCTTAAGATTATTGTTTTTAGTTTTTAAAATAATTAAAACTATGTGCCTAAGTTATTAAATTTTTGTACTCGAAGATCAACTTTTAATCATTAAAATATTTTTATAAACTCCGTTAATCGCCGATGAAATAATTGCCTATTTAAAAATATATTATATCTATTGTTAAATTTGGTGTCGTAGTAAAGGTCTCGAAAAGTGATACGGAATTATTGTTAAATCTAAAAATATTTTTGTTTCCATGATTGTTGGTTCATTATTTACATATTTTCTAAAATATATTTAATCCATATTCCTTACTCAAAACATGCACTAAATTTTAATTCTTAAAATATTTTTGCATCTATTGTTAATCACAAATAAAATATTTATAAAATAATATATTTCATTGTTTAATTTTCAATCGCAGTATTGTTCGCAATGAGTTAAGTCGGCAAGTCGACACGTGATCGTCCGCGAGCGCGCCTCTCGCGATCGTTCGGTAGCAAAATCGACTCTATCGACAAAATCGACCGGCGGTGGGTAGCAAAACCGCCACTTTGCAATCAATATATCTTTATATTGCGGAAACAACAAAGAAAATCTTTAAAATTGGTATGCAGATTTTAACACATCCTTAATATGTATCAAGTAAAATAATAAAAAACAGGAAAATGTGTAAGGGAAATACTTAAAACGTTTTTTTTTATTACTGAACATTTCATATATATGCAACGTGGCGGTTTTGCAGCCAGACGCCACATTTCGTCTCAGACGTGAAATATCTCAGTTAAAATGGAATTGAAAGATGACACAAAATTGTGAAGTATGTATACCGGGTGCCGGGTGTAACACAGCTAGCCCACAATACTTGACAAGTGGATTATTGATTATGAGTCGAAAATTTTCAAGCAACCGTGACCCGATTTCAATAGTTAAGGAGATATACGACATCAAATTTTGTATTTTTTTCAATATTTCTGACTTATTTTTTGCAAAACATTGAACTATCATTACAGTAACTTATATCTAATACGAAAAATTAAATAAATAAATTGTTATATAATTCTCTATATAACAATGTCCATCACATACCAGATGGCGCAAATAATGATAAGTTTTAATATAATAGGGTACAAAAAGAAAAAAAATATAATTATATATGTAATAATGTTCGTCATTAACTCTACCAGATGGCGCAAATACTAATGAAGCATAAAATATGAGGTATAAAAAGAAAAAACATAATGCTATATGTAATAATGTCCGTCATTAACGCTACAAGGTAGCGATAATAATAATGAAGTATGAAAAACAAAAATTAAACCGTAAAATGTTTTTTTTTTTGTTTTTTTTTCTCGCATTGCTTTTCAACTAAATATCTATATCTGTTTGATTTGTCAAATAAAATTTTGAAAATATATATTAGGTCCTTACATATGAAATTGGCGTTTTGCCGTACTGGCAAATTTGATCTCAAATATCTTCTCTTTTGTTAGGAATTCCAAATCCAAATTTATACAGCTATTTACTCATGTATTTGTGTTTTGAAAATTATAATTCATTTGTTTTTTCCTCAATTGTTTTTTACTTTGCGTCACTCAGTTTACAAAATGAAAAACTTGAAATATCGCGTTATTTACGAGTACGAGTTCCACCGTGGCACCCAGTGCTGCAGAAACGGCTCGAAGGATTAATGATGTGTATGGCGACGGTGCCGCAAAAGAAAAAACAGTGCGTTTTTGGTTCCAACGTTTTCGTTCTGGAAATTTCGACCTGCAGAACAAGCCCCGTGGACGGCCGGAGACCAAAGTTGATAATGAAGAATTGAAGGCTATTGTGGAAGCGGATCCATCGCAAACCACATCCGAGTTAGCTGCAGGCTGCGGTGTTAGTGATAAAACTGTTTTAATTCACTTGAAGCAAATTTGTAAGGTGAAAAAGCTTGAAAGGTGGGTACCTCCAATGCCCCAAACGAAAATTGATCTCCAAAAAAGTGACTGTGAGCGTTTGATGGACTAGTGCTGGTGTCGTTCACTACAGCTTTCTTAAATCTGGCCAGACGATTACGGCAGATGTCTATTGTCAGCAACTGCAAACCATGATGGAAAAGCTAGCTGCTAAACAACCGAGGCTGGTTAATCGCTCTAGGCCACTGCTGCTTCATGATAACGCTAGACCACACACTGCACAACAGACGGCTACCAAATTAGAGGAGCTTCAATTGGAATGTCTAAGACATCCACCGTACTCTCCGGACCTTGCCACAACAGATTACCATTTTTTTCGAAATTTGGATAACTTCTTGCAAAGGAAAAAATTCAACTCCGATGGGGCAGTCCAAACCGCCTTCAAAGATTTTATTGATTCCCGTCCGAATGGTTTTTTTAGTAAAGGGATCGATGAACTACCTATGAGATGGCAAAAGTGCATAGATAGCAATGGTACATACTTTGATTAAATAAATATATTATAATAAAAAAAAATCGGCTTTATGTTCCTCCCATACTAAACGCCAATTTCATATGTAAGGACCTAATATTTTAAAATAATTTGGAAAATAAATTGTTGCATTGCGCGTTTAATTCGACCCTGATGTTTCATCTCCGTAGCCAGAAAATGAAAACATGAACAACGTTCAAAATTACGGTGAGTTTAGCGCAAATGTCGTTTTTTTTATGGGCAACGTTGCTCGGATAACCCGCCCAGCTTTCATTAAAGTGACTAATACGCGGCTTCAACGAAAACATTCTTACGTAATTCGCATTTTACAGGCGTTTTATCTGGGTCATACATTAACATTAGCTCCTTAAACACTCCGAATAATGGAACAAAATAAAGCAACGTTTTACACACATACGCAACACACCACCCCTGTTGTGCTACGCGGAAGACTAATAAGGGTGGAGGGTAAAGGCTTACAAAAGTACTTCACGTTAAATCATTACGGATTCATTCGAAACAATCAATTATCATAATATTTCTCTTTCTTGATATTTATTATTATTATTTCAGATAGCACCTCTTAATATCTACTTAATAATGTCTGTCTATCCTCAGTCATAATTATACACTACTAATGTATTTACATAGTGTGTGTCCGCACGATCAATATACACCGCAAGCGCACACCCTTATATTTGAGCCTGGTTACGAAACTATGGTTTTCTTTTTTAATTTTTGTTTTTTTTTTTTGTTTATTTAATTTTTTTGTTTGTTTAATTTTTAATTTTTAATTTTTGCTGTTCAATTTTTCAACATTTCAAACTTAAAAAGTTTTTTGCGAAAGTATCTTAAAGGGGTCATGGTTGTGGGAGATAAATCAAATACTAGAAAAAATTAAAGTTTTTATTTTTCACCAAAGTCACTCAACACGAATTTAATTGGAGAACTATTCTTTCATTCACAATATTTCATCTGTGGAACACTTTATACTCGTCTTTACAGAGAACTCACATATTTGTGGTTACACTACTTCACTATTGAACGGTTAGCACTCTCCCAATTTATTGTCGCTGGTATTTCGCGAGCCACACAGAATCACCGCTGGTCGCTTCTTTTGTGTAGGATCGCTGAAACGTTACAGCATTTTCACGATGGCGTCGCCTTACTTATACATTCGAGTGTCCAGACGTTTCCGAAATCTATTAGTTTATTCTAGACCGATCCAGCAATTTCCAATTTACTGTAAAATATCCAGAGTGCCGATAAATCCTCGATTACACGCGATTTCCTGTATTTCTACCGTCTCGTGACGTAATATGAAATCCCAGTATGTAAAGTATATGAATTGCCTCCATAACTATCCCGTCTATTCTAAAGGAGACAGACTTATCTGTTTTATCCAAGAATTAAATCGAAATATTACCACTTTAATTTCAATTGACATAAAGATAATCGAATAACCAAAATATGTTATGTTATGTTTTTGTTAATTTATATAGTCCCATTTTTGCGTAAGAGACGCTTCAAGGGCGCTTTACAGGTACAACATCCCGAAAAAATGAGTTTTTAGGCTCTTCTTGAAGTGTTCCTGGTTCTACATAGATCGCAACACTGGAGGCAGCTGATTCCACATAGCTGGGCCCGCAAAGCTGAAAGCACGTTCCGCAAACTTGGTGGCTCCAGATCTCCTTGGTACTACCAGCCTGCAAAGTGCCTCCGATTTGGCCGACCGCAGTGTGAGCAGTCTTCCAGTGATATCGTCTGGGATACAGAGGTCGATCAAATATTATGGGGCTTTTCTTTGAAGACTTTTGTACACCATCAGACAGGCAAAACCAATGTAGCTGCTTCAGATATATTTAAAACAAAAAAATTAGATAAGTAGAAAATAAAAATTAAATTGTAATAATGAATTTGTCTATCTTTACTCACTATAAATTGTTTGAATTTGTTTTTAACACTTTTATCACATTTTATTTAATATTTCCATGCAGTTTTCTCTAATTTTTATAAGCCAGGCATTTTAAAAGCCAAGGCAGCAATATTTAAAAAAAAATTAATACAGTCATCATGGATTATTAATTTATAATGTACTGAATTTGTGATTTTATAGGAAACATAGCCTATACATTTATTGAAACATGATTTTGGAAGGGATAGATAGGTACTTAAAAGGAGTTCAGTACATTTTAAATTAGCAATCCTCGGTGACCGCATTCAAAACATTTTTTTTGACTGCATTCGACACATATGATGTAATTTTTATAATTTCATTAAACAGGCGCGTGTAGTGGGAACATTGAGCATGATTTTTTTGTAAATGTATATTTTGGAAAAAAAAGAAATAAAATATTTATGCAACAAATTTTTATGATATATCAAAATATGAATGTTATGATAATAATTTTGATTGAAATATTACGAAATATATGTTGTATTCCGATTTTTTTTCCGAATAATTGGTTACGTAAAAGTCATGCTGCGATGTTCCCACTGCACGCCCCTGGCATTAAAATAATAGCTCGGATTTGTATCTTACGCTTTTTTCATGTAAGAAAATTCGATGTTTTACGTATCCAAATTCCTAAGCCATTATTTTCAATGAAAACTTTTGAGAGCAGTATATGTCAATTTTCTTTACTCAATTATAATTGTGACAAATCATGAGTGAAATAATTTTTGCAGAAATTCTTTTTAAAAGCTTAAATAAATTGAGACCAAAAAATAGAGATTATTTTCTGAAGAAAAAATCATAAATATATTGGTGTGTAAATATTTTATAAGAAAAATAAATTTATATGCGTATTCTTATTATAAATCCAATCATTAAAAAGTTTACACAATGGAAGAATGTGAACGACAAGGCTATTCTTAAATATGACATTTGATTTTCCTGAACAAATCTTCAACTCAAATTAGAGGAGAATTATTGAAGCCTGATAAGAAAAAACCATTCACCTTTTCAATAAAGATATTCCCGATTTCTTCGTTGTTAATATTTTGAAAGCCTCAAAGCTCAAGCATTCATCGAACCGGAACCTTATTTATTATTTGAATTTAATTTTTCGATTTTATAAAATATTTTTAAAAAATGTTGGTTTTCAAAGATACATTTGCGTACAACGCAATAAAGCGCGTTCTATTCATCTCGAAATAATTGGATCATTTTTTGTTTTGTAACGTGAATTGTAATTATGTGTGTGTGTGTGTGTGTGTGTGTGTGCTTGTATATTATATATAAATATTATTTTTAACCATTAAAATTGCTGTAATTATTATAAAATATTTTTGCATTGCATGTTGATGCCATAGATACTAGGACCCATTATTAGTGACCCGTCAAAAATTTGTAGGTTAAAAATTAAAATAAATAAAATATAGGTACCTAATTAAATTAAACTGCCGACTTACCGAACTTGCCGAACATATTAAGAAATAAATCGGCGTATAAAAGACACTCATCTTTTATACGCCGATAATTCAAAAATTTGTTCCACCATTCATAGCCTGGAAGATAGTCATCTCCTACAAAGAGATCTGGACGAACTATTAAATTGGTGTAAAGTATATAAAATGTCACTTAATGCTAAGAAATGTTATTGTATTAGTTTCACTAAAAATATTCAAAACATAGAATTTATTTATCAATTGGATGACGTTCCACTCGCTAAAGTCGATTCAATAAGGGGTCTGGGCGTCATGCTAGATTCTAAGCTCACTTTTAGAAACTACTTTGACAATATCACAAACAAAGCATATACTATGTTGATTTTTATCACCAAAATTATTCATGACTTTAAAAATCTCCAAAATCTAAAAACTCTCTATATATCAAACTATATATACTAAAATGAAGTATAATGGAGTATGCGTCGGTTATTTGGTCAGAGTGCAGAAAACGTTTCTAAGTATATTTTCATACAAAGCTGGTCAACACAATAACCTTCACAGCTACGAAGATTGACTTGCCTTTTTTAAAATGCATAAACTTCAGTCCCGTCGGAAAATATCCGATCTCGTTGTGCTACACAAGATTCTCAGTGGAGCTATTGATTCTCTTTCTCTATCTGATATAAATTTTTATGTTAAACCCCGCATAAGAAACACGAAGTTCCTTAGAATAAGCCAGCACACTAGTAATATTGGTTACTTTTCTCCCATCACAAGGTTGTGTCGCACATATAATATGTATTGTGCTGACCCTAATATTGATGCTGATATTCTTGCAGATACCTTATCATCGTTCAAAAACTCACCCATACACAGCATCCATTTTCTAAACGATGACCTGAACCTATAGATCCATTTAATCAATTATTTCTTTACATATTATTATATTATCGCACAAACATATGATCATTCATGTACAATAACCTTAAATGTAAAAACACATGTTACTACCAGAGTTACTACCGAAGACACTTGTAATTAGGATAATTGGCAGTCTTAATTTATAATGTTTTATTATTAGAGTATCATGTATCTATTATCCTATGTCTCTAATAAATATTGTTAAAAAAAAAACTGGTTATTTCTAGTAATAAAAAGTGATAAACCAAAATGATGATTATTGTCACGTGTCATGGCTGCAGGAGGAATGAATTAAAACGATGAAAATTTATTAATTACTGATTAATTAATTAACCAGCTCCGCACTGTTTTCGCCTATTAAATGCGACTGCAACAACAACATTTATATCCGAAAATTCTGAATTGAACCTATACCTTTCCAGTATTCAGTAGAACGTTTCCATCGCATCTAGACATTTCTGGACGTAGGCGTTTCCCTAAGGTTGTAGATCACCATAGATGGTAACAGGCCGTTCTCGATTTTTCAATAGGTTTGTGATAAGTGACAATATATGTAAAGGGGTGGCTTACTATTTTGTCCAAATTTTACAGATTCTTACGTTTTGAACAAAAATTCAGTTAATGGTTGTTCTTATGTGATATACCTCTTGGTAACGAGCTATCTAAGTGTTTAAATATACTTGAAATTGCACAGTTAAGTATAATCTATAACCATTTGTTTTCCGATTGAACTTTCCTTGGAATTAACGTGCTCTTCTAAATCAATTTCTCAATTTAAAATAATTTTACAGTATATAATAACACCGTGCTTAATAACACCTATGTAACAACAGAATCCGTTATATTTGTCACGTAAAGTTATTAAGTAAACAGACGTTAGATTGAAAATATTTTTTCTCTTCCTGCAGGAGAGATTTAAATTCAACAAATTAAAATCAAACGGAAAATCAGCGCTTAATAGATTGGCATTTAATGTTCGATGCACAATAAGCTGCAAAGCAAGTGTTAGTAGTTTTGTGTTTACTTACACAGTAGTTTACAAAAGTCTAGAAATCTGCAATAAATTTCATAGAAGCATAATTCCCGAGATTGTCTCGAGGCGGAAATTTCATAAAATTCCCATCCGTAGATGCAGAGCAATTACTTTTTAATTAATTATTTTATAATTAAGTAGAAAAGTATTTTATTCATTAAATTTCAGTTAGGTTCATGCTTGAAAAGGCTTCTTCTAATGAGTTCAGTGCTTGGGAGTTCCAAAAATTTTAAGGCTCCACTTGATACAAATAAACCTATATAAGTATCTAATCTTGAAAAGCCCTCGCTCTTTTTATTAATTCGTCCGTATTAATCCGCCTTTATTAGACGGATTTTTGGCAGACTCCTGTTTAAATTAATGAAGTATTTGACAATTGATTTATACGTTCTCGGAAACTTTATACACATTGATTGTCTATTTATTACGGATAACATTGGACAAAATGAACACCTCAAATCGACTTACCGAAATCCGGGTTAAGTCTGGTACCTAAAAACATAAAAACACAATTAGTAGATGATGCAGAGGTTGTGAAAAGTAGTTAAAATTTAATACTTCATTTCTAATACAATAGTTGATGTTTGGTACCAAATTGTACTTAAATGTTCCTTCTTCGTACCTACAAATCATTGTTGCATTCACTTATAAAAACGTTACCGGTTCGGACGCATCTAGCACATGTACGTAATCTGTTTACGCATATTCTCGATTATATAATAATACAATAATCATTTATTATCTTACAAACACCTAAGAGACACATGATATAATCATGAAATAAAATAATAAAATCATATTTGAAATGTTAAACAGTAATAATATTTGTCAAAAGAAAAAAAATAAACATATATATATATATATTATTATATATATATATATATATATATATAGATATATTATATATGTGTGGTGTATGTATGTATATATATATATATATATATATATATATATATCAAAGAAAAAAAAAGTCCTCGTGTATAAGTATTAATTTGCTGCCTAGAGAGTTGCTTTTTTTATTATATTTTTAATTACTCTCCAGAGAAATGTTTAAAATATCAATATAAATATATAAATAGAACAAAAATGTATACATGGCATCCCTTGTAGTCCAGTGTATGACACTGGCTTCTCGTATCGGGGGTTCCGGGTTCAATTTCCGGTAAGGTCACATACATTTTTTATTTTTATTTTATCAAGACTGAATGTTTTTATGTACAGTAAAAAATACCCTGGAAAATACTTATATCTTAATTCGTAATACTTTAAGCTTCTTAGACTAATCTTACATAATTTTAGACGATTGTTGGTTAATTTATTGTGGTATAATATTTAGCATCTAAGCTGCTTACACCATGTTCGCAAAAAAACTTATATCTCTTCGTTCATGAATCGTATTCATTTTTTCGATTTTGAGAGTTAAAACAATAATGCAGAACACCATCCAGATGAAAGTAATTTAAGAATTTTAACTTTGTAAAATTAAACATTTAATTTTTTCACGTACAAAATAATTTGAACTATTTCTGGCATCAGTCGATTAATGATACTGGAATAGAAAATGATTCATACAAACTTATTATATAAAAAATAAATTACCAAATAAGGTAAGCGATTTATTAATTACTATTTAACGTACAAAGTCACTACTAAACTCAACGCCATTCTCCAAATTACACTACTGAACTCGTTAATAAACATTTTATTATCGCTTTAACACTTTATTAAACATTCACTAGAACATTCCATCCAATTCCCGCACGGTTTTATTCTGTTACTTAAGTAAGAACTTTGCTAGAATATTCGCTTGAGTTATCGCACGGTTGGCCACCCCGGCCTTGTCGCCCGCGACTGACTTCGCTTTGTTTCGCTGTCAAACGCGCTAAAGGACCACACCCCGCGCGCGGCCTGGACCTGTATTTATATCTGAGAGATGCGGTACTTTGTCCTGTCTGGCTTTTTCTAGTTTTTAGGAGACGATTCTCGTGGCTTCTAGATTCCTTTCTCAAATATTTCAAAAGCCATAGTTCACCGTAGAACATTCTTCGATAATGTGACAGTGCCGGGAGTGCACAATTTTTTTACCCTCGTTACAGTATTTTCACTTGTTTATTAGTCCACAATTCGAAGCGTCTCTAGTGACCTTAGCCAAAATAATAATCCCTAAATTCAATTTTGTCAATCGTGATTAGATAATAGTATATTATATTATACATTGTCTCAAAGCTAGTAATAAAAATTACGGGCAAGTCATCTTCAATTCAATTTCAGATAGAAAATGTAATATACACTTTAGGTGAAATGTCAACAGTTATGGACTTCAAAGTTTAATATTTTCAATATTTTTGAGATACCTTTTGTAAAAAATTAGATCGAATATTAAAAATTTATTTTCTTTCTTATATTTGAATATTGCGCGGCCATTTTTTGTTATTTTTTACAAAATTCCTATAAAATAACATTTTAATTTGTACCTCAATAAGTGCCACTAAAAAAATTAATAACCTCCTAACAAAAATCACCAAATTTGTACCGAAATTTTATTCTCCTAGGCTGGTCTAACCCCTTAAAAAATACATTAGAATAAGATGTAAATATTCTCATAATCGTTTGTACTTGATGAATGCTCTTCAATGATAACTAGTTTCATAATTTTAAATATTTTATTAAAATGCTCTAGTTCGTAGAGAGAGTACATCGACCACTCTACGCATATGATATGATTTACGATTCCCCAAGTATCCTAAGGGACAATATTGTCCAGGTCAGCGAGAGGTGAACACATTTCTAACAGATTGTATTACGTAGATGACACACATATTAGTCCCTAAGGCCCGAAAAGTATGTAATATAAAATCATATGCAAAAATGTGGTTATTCATTTATTCATGGACACATGAGATTTATATTTTATTTAAATCGAATTTTACGTAGTTTATCTCCGCAGTATTAATGGCGAATAGTGAACAAGAATTACAGTCAAGTAAGTGTGTTTTAAGACCTATGCTTCAAAAGCAACGTGTCAAAATACGGTATTCAAGAAAGAGGAAAGTAAAACTACATGCGAAATACTAATATTCAGTAAATTTTTAGAAGAAATAGATGAGGTTATGGTTTAGAAAGAATTTTGGCATATATGCAGAATATGGATCCACCTCAAAGATTTTCAAGGGCAAGTATTGATTTCCCTGATTTCATAGAAAAAAAATGATATGAGGCGAGAATTAAAAACGTAAAGAAAAATTCACCACAGTTTTAAACAATTGAACCATTTTATCTAAGGATAAGGTGCAAATTATAAAAAAAAGAAAAACATTGTGAAATAACCTAAGCTTAAAAATGTTCTCAGAAGCTTAAAAACGGCCGTTTAGAATTTTCTATATTATTTTGTATATCTGACCTCTCCTGCCGACGTTTCGTATCCCATTGCAGCGCACATCAGCCCTAATGATAGACCCTGCAATGGGATTCAAAAAGTCGGCCAGAGAGGTCAGATATACACGGCAGAATATCCCATAAAACTATACACAGCCAACCTAAGCTTATTTAACCGAATCTTACTAACCAAACCTAACCCAAAAATACATGGCTTTTGCAAAAATATTGTTGTTAGCTTATTTTTATATCCGTAGATATGTATCTCAAATGTCAATGTGTAAGATGAAAATTCTAAACTTGAAAATGTAATAACTTTTTTGGTACTTGCCTCCCAATCAACTCATTTTTTTATTATTCAGAGCATATAACTATACCAAGTTTCTCTCAAAAAGATCGAAGTTAGACACCATATTCTGGATTTTTTCCAGAATCTGTTAAAGTAACGGAAAGGCTGAGGTAGATTTCGTGAAACACCATTCACATTTTTTTTATGGAAAATAGTTTAAATGGTGCACATTTATCAGCAATATGAATATTTTTGTTTTATTATTTTTCAACAGGCCAAGAGGCCCAATTTCAAATGCAAAAAACATCACAAAACGCCGAGGATTGAGTTAATCAGATAGATTAATTGTGACCTCACCGGGAATCGAACCCGGAACCTTCGGTGTGAGAAGCCAGGGTCATACCCACTGAGCTACGAGGGCCGGCATAATATATCAGCAATACCTTAGTAATGGTGCCAATACTAATGTACGCCGAAACATGAATTGTCAAAAATGAACGAAACGTGACTAAATCTACGTACAAAAGAGTGAAGAATGATGTATCCAATGCAGATGTATAGTTAAAGGATTATGAATGGTGAAATTTCAGTAAATTTAAAAGCCATCGTTAATCAAAATAATAACAAAAACAGATACGTATTATGTATGTTAATGCGTATGATTTACGACGCACGTAGAAGAAATTTAAATTAGATTGGTAAATTTATTTTATAAAATCTACTCACTGTTTTGCTGCGACGACGCATACATAAGTACGACCTTGATTTGTTTAATTCATTAAAAAACTATAAAACATCTCTTTTGTGAATGAAACCAGACGAGAACTGTTGACACACGACACTTTCACTGGATATATTATTACTTAAAATACGTTTTGACGTAAGAACGGAACGGCTTCACAGATTTCAAATGATTGCGTAATACGCTTGTAAGTGTGTCGTCAACCTCATCATACTGTTTAACTAGCAAAATCGTTTGGGAGCGTGTTTCGGTGCTAAAATTCTTTATTTAATATACGTGAATAACATGTGGTGTTAATTTGATGAAAATAATTATTTTTTATCCGTGTTTTAAAATATGTGTTAATTACAAATGTGATCAACGCAAATGTAAATCCCAGGCGGCATAACCGATCCTTCTAAGAGAAAGTATTCTCAGTAAAGTTGAACGTCCTGATTTTAAAATAAAACGGAGTTGACTCTCATGTAAGTATTAAAGTAGTTGTTATTTTATAAGTTTCCGTGATTTCATCATATATTTTGACACTTGAAAGACTTAATATGGGGACATAGTGTAAATCACAAACATCATTTAATTGATGAGAATTTTATTTATAGACAAAGCTAAATCCAAGTTCATGGTCCCATCGCATATATAATAAAAATGAGTATTACACTATATTATTGAATGTGTTAATAACAGAATGAAAGATAAATAATGTTCAAATAATAAGTATTAAATAAGATATTACATTTTAAAGTTTCTAAAAATATACCGTACATTTTGAAATTTCATATCTGAGGAAAAATGTGTGAATCATAGACAATGTATAAGGTTACATCACAAATATATATATATATATATTTTTACAGACGAAAGAAATATGATGAATAGCTTTTTCTTTTATATACCTTTTATATACCTTTTCTATGGTTCTTTAAGTAATAACTGACATTCAAAATGTATGGTAAAATTTTCGAAACTTTAAAGTGTAATATCTCATTTAATACTTATTATTAAAGCATTAGTTATCTTTCATTTTATAATCAGTATATTCAATTATATAGTGAAATACTCATTTTCATTGTATATACAATGGGACTATGATCTTGGATTATGCCAAATACCAAATAGTAACATTATGTATTTTGGTAATATTTTTTTCTTGTTTATGGATTGCGCTTTGTATTTTGATGAAGTGACTCATATGTCAAAAGTATAAGTGTAATTTTTTTAAGTGTAATAATATCTTGTTTATAATATTTACTTAAGAGTCAATTCCGTTTAATTTTGAAATCAGAACACTCAACTATATCATAGATAATTATTCTCGAAAAGAGCCGTTATACCGCTAATCGTCTACAATTATGACTTGTTGCTCGATAAAACTAACTAATTTAAAAAAATACGTGCGCAACAGTTCTAAATGACGTGGAAAATGCGTCATTTAGAACTGTTGTGCAAGTGAAATGTAAAATAAATCTCCAGTAGGTAAGTTAAAATATTACTAAATATACATAAAATTAATTGATTTTTTATGTTGACATGTCGCAGGTTGTGTGACGTGTTTCGTTGGGAAAGGCGTCATTACCATACTGATTTTAGTAACCATATTTCATTAGAATTGACTATTTTAATTGCTTACCGTATAGACACTTCCCAAAAATAATTGTAGTCTATGGTATATGGGTAAATGCTCAGATTTTTTCAAAAAACATGTTTTCCGGTAGAAATGTGTGCACCGATTTCAAAAAATGATCGGGTCGCGAATATCTATTTTAATAAATAATAAATAAATAAATATAACTTTATTCCAGAATGTGGGGAGGTTCGTGCAATCCCACACATTCCATATAAAAGTAGGTACATACATTAAAATATTATATAAAATAAAAGAGAAATAAGAAAATTATATAAAATAGAGGAGAAAACAAGTATCAGTATTAAAAGAGAAGAAAAAAAAGAAAAAAAACAAGAAAAAAAGTATAGTATTAGTATTAACATGAAGAAAAGTCATAGAAATATATCGTATAACATCGTATATTAGCGGCTTTAGCGAGCGATGGCAAGTCGATTATGAGGGGCCAGTATCTTTCTCCAGTGTGCATCGATGCTGGATGCTGGAGTAAGGCGGGCTTCCACGATAAGGATATTTCCGGAGCTGTATATCCTTTCCCTCATTCCTGCCGCCCTGGATCTTATGAGGGCTGCAAAGTTGGGAACACGCCCCTCAGTGAACATACCGGAAGCCCTGCAATATATGGGAAGGCCAAACATCATACGGAAGGCGTTGTTATATTGTATGCGAAGTCTTTCTATGCTGCCCTTTTTATAATTTGTCCAGAGTCACATGTATATAACGTTGCACAGAAGGCAAGGAAGAGCGTACTTTTTACAGCGGTGCTACAAAGATGAAACCTTCTACACAGCATATTCCCTTTTACACCGAGAGCTCGTCTTTGCCTGTCAATATCGTTGTCGTCCATTAGATTATTGGTAATTACGTGTCCTAGGTATTTTGTTCTTTCGGTCACCTTCAGGACCACACCGTTCAGGGTAATTGGAGGAATACTTCTTGGGCCCTGACCATACTTTATAACCAACAGTGCTGTTATATTAGGGTTATAGAGCATATTTGTTTCTTCAGCAAACACTTCACTTCACACTTAAAAAGTTATGACAGTTTAAATTTTAAACATTTTCTCAATAAGCCTTGGACATTAATGCACTTTAGCTAAAGATAAGATGCAAATCATGGACAAAATAGAAATATAGCGGACATGAAAAAAAGAAAAAATCCAAAAAGCACAAAAAAATATTATCGGTATATCCGGACATAATTGGATTTTATAATTGCACTAACAAACCTATGTAACCTAAACCCCTATTTAACATAATTAAACTTACCTTACTTAACTAACCTAATTGTTAGTTTTAAAATCAGCCTTTTAGTTTTACAAGACCTTGCATATAACATATTCTCATGGTAAGAAAAATAATTACCGCTGTACAGCTATGCAAAACCCATTGAGAGCAAGTAAGATCAAATCACATATCAGGTTGACGAATGGGATATAAAATATTCTTTACTGTAAGCGATAACCGATAGATGATAAATTTTTTTTAATTAAATTTATTTGATTAATGTACAAACTTAAAAGTGCATTCAATATAATATAATTAATACACATTTATATTACAAGCTTACCCACTTTTAAATGAGAATTTATTCTCGTGTTTAAAAGTGGGGCATTGTCACATATGTATATATCTATTATTAATGAAATCAGTAAGTTAGTGTAAGACATTAGATTAAATAAGTAAGATATAGACAAAGAAACATTAGATTCAGTTATAAAAATTAAGACATTAAATTAAGTAAGTAAGATATAAACAATACAAGAATACAAAAATGTAAGACATTAGAATAAGTAAATAAGATATACACAAGGAAACATTAAATTAAGTTATAAAAATTAATAATTAATAAGGTATTGTAATAACATTTAAAATTATATATAGATTGTTATTGATAAGATTTTTTTCATTGCGTTATTGTGATGGTTTTTTATAGAAGTTTTTCAATTTAGTCTTGAATTTTCTATAATTTTTTCCTTCTTCTTTTCATTGGGAAGAGCATTAAAGAATGATACTTCTTGATAGGAGAAATGGTGTTGGGCTGTGCTAGTATTACATTTAGGTATCAAAATATTCTAGCTGATCTCGGTCTATTACTAAAACATCAAAATGTTATTTTATTGATAAACATTTTGTAAATTTGAAGTATCGCAAATTTTTTATAGATTTGATTAATATTTGGGACGTTAAAAATGTTGAAAAGTTCCCTTGTTGGGAATATTGACCGTTTCCTCAAAATCACTTTGATAATTACTCTCTGAACTATTTCCACTGGTAGTACATTAGACTTAAAGGTTCCACCCCAGCCAACTATACCATACTGTAGTATGGACTGGGCAAACGCATTTATTTTCATACTGGCTGTAACCCGTCAAAAGAGCTATTCCGGGCCACAGTTAATAAAGTGATTACCTGTAACCCGTCAAAAATGACGTTACTTTTACATGCCGGTTCCTAAAGTTTAAGTATTTACTTATTTATAGCCGACACCCATGAAATAGCAATAACGACTTTTATCAATATATTTGAAAAATTGTTATATTTCCCCTGCCGGCAGTTAATGATTCTATTTTAAATTCTTGCGACTATGCTGTGCGGAGCACGTAATGGTTCGCGTCTTTGCTAAGTCCTATATGTACTGTGTATTTATGTGTAATACAGGCTGGGCGGTAGCAACATCGCTATCGTTGCCGCCTTCGGGTTTGCAAGTCCGGGGTTCGAGCCCCATCTCCGGTCGTTTAATTTCCTTTTTAAGCCGTGAATTCGAAGGACAGACAACGAAATTATTGTCTTTGATGTAAAACAACTTTTTAAAATATATTTTGAGCTATCGAAATAAATTTACACTAATATAAATAAATGTACACTTCGACACATGCCTTCTATAGGCTTATGGAGTGGTAATATTCCTCAAAGACTGAAATTATTATATAAGTAAACGTCAATTATAAACCTACGTTCACGAATGTAAAATATATGTGAATATTTATGTGGATTTCTAAATAAATAAATAATATTAACTCATATAATATCAATAGATCTCCGAGTCAAGTGTCCATGTTATTATTCCTTACTGTAGTGGAATGGTTAAATTATAATGTATTGCAAGAAATAGAAAAATTTTCAACTGCTTGTTCATTTTTCTCGCAGTAGGTACTTTTATTGATCGGTAAAAAAAACATAAAAATAAAATAAAAATTATATATTTAAACATAAAGCAATCATTTCTACGTGTAAAAATAACTAATATTTAAATCATCTAAATATAACATTTAATCCATTTGCATTTCATTTTTATTGAAACAACACAATATTGTTTCCGTTAGAAGAATTACGATTAATTGTCTGAAACAATTTTTTTTAATTCATTTTAATATAAAATTTTGTTAACAAAAGATAATTTTTTTAATGATAGCATTTAATTTTTTATCACTCAGTTAAAGAAGACAATCCGAAACCGATTGGTTATAATAAATTAAATCAAGTGATTAAAACAAAGTAAATGAAAAATTCTATTCCTGTAATAAAACTAAAATTTATGGAAATGATATATTTTATGTCGAATATAATACATCCGTGTTTACTTTTCAATAAAAGCCTTTTTAAAAAATTCCAGCTCAGAACATGGATAACGCTCTTCGTATTTTCATTGTTATCTTCGGTATAAATGTTTCTATGTGTTTGTGTAAAGAACGACAATTTATTTTACCAAGCGACTAATTTGGACTACATTTATTTTGCAATATAACGCCGTAAATTTGTTTGCATTGAAGTCTTTGTTGCGAAAATAATAATAAATGTGATATTTCCACCGTTGACGAGGGGTTCTGGACAATGCTCCCTTCTTATCTTTTGTACCGGCACCAACAAAAGATTAAAGCCTTCAACTTCAATAATCACGGGTAATATTTCTAAATTATTAAGTCAAAGACCTCCAGGAAATTTGTGACGAATAATTTTGGTTGTCTTTCGTATTTGTTTTATGAATGCATTGAAAAATAATATTTTTCGTGGTCGATTTCATTCAAAATATAATATTGATGTTTTTTGTTATTATTACGTTTATGAACATATTTTTATGTATGTTTAAAATTTTTTGCTTCAAGTAGGTACTATATGATAATTTTATGTTCTTTTGGATAAAAATAATGCTTTCTATTAATGTCTTCGTATGTGTCACATGAGAAGATTAAATTTCCTTTGAAATATGCATAAGTTATGTATGTATATTTTTGTTCTAAAGATACATTTTTTAAAATACTAATAGGAATATAATTACTTTCAGATATTTGAAAATTGGAACACTACTATGCTACTCTACTATGGGTTTGTGATTATTAAAATTATTATATTTATTTACTTAAATAGCTTCGTGTGTGTCATTTATCCTGTCCCAGGACAGGATCGTAGGTACACAATTTATAGGATCGTGGTGTAGTAGTTTAAAAAAACTAAAAACTACCCCATAATGATGATGGGAAATTAACATTTTTATAACCTTAATTTGTATTTAAAAAATCAAAGAAATTACGACAGTTAATAGAAAGAAAAATTTTATCGTTAACACTTTTTTAAATTTAGAAATTATATGTACAAGGATGTTAAAAAAAAAATTGAAGAATTTGCAATGTAAATGATGCATATAAGTCATTTACTATAAAATTAATCAATTATATAAATCAAAACAGTGAAAAAAATATAAACATAATAAAAACATCAAGCTCACACCATGGATAACGCAAGGTGTCCTAAAATCAATAGATAAACGAAATCGCCTACACAAGAAAACAACCCTTGACCCGAGAAATCTTCCTCTGCAAATCTATTACAAGAGATATAGGTTACATATGTAAAAAAGTAATAAAAACAGCGAAAGTAAAATATTACAAAAAACTTATTGATACTCCAGACTGTACGGCCAAAACTATTTACGAAGTACTCAGAAAAGCAACAAACACCCACAAGAATGAAATAGCACACATGCAAATACTAATAGATAAGAACGAGGAACTAATCATGGACAAAAAAGGATTAGCCAATTATGCCAATGCTTACTTTACATCTGTTGGATCAGATCTCGCAAACGAAACGTTAAAGAAACTAAACACATCGGAATCAAGATTAGCTGGGGAAATAACATATACCAATATAGAACTTCACCAGAGGAAATAATTCAAATCATTAATTTACTCAAGATGACGTACTCAACAGGTCAAGATAAAATTGGAACACTCCTACTCAAAAAGGTAAAAGATTACATTGTACTTCCGCTAGCGCATATATTTAACCTGAGCTTTAAGAGTGGCATTTTTCCACAACAATTAAAATCGTCAATTATCATTCCCATATTTAAGAACGGAGATAAAAACAACATAAAAAACTATCGACCAATATCACTGCTAAATAATATATCTAAAATATTTGAAATAATAGTAAAAAATCATATCACTGAGCATTTGGAATAAAACTAACTTTTCTCAAAAAATCAGTATGGATTTCATTCAGGATTAGGCACAGAAGATACAATTTCAAAACTCACAAATATAATAATCGAATATGTCGATTCTGGTAAAAAAAAATGCATATCGGTATTTTTAGATATGGCTAAGGCTTTTGACACAATTTCACATAAAATCATAATACCGAGATTAAAAAATCTGGGTATTCAAGGGAACCTCTTAAATTGGCTTGAAATTATTTATCCGATAGAAGGCAGCAGGTTAAAATTGTAAATGAGCTTAGCGAAGAAATGTATGTGAATTTTGGTGTTCCACAAGGTAGCACCATGGTCCGCTACTGTTTATTATGTATATTAATGATCTATGCAAAAGCCAAGTAAATGGTAGTATCATAACCTTTGCTGATGATACTGCCCTGATTTTTAATAGTGATACTTGGTTAGAAGTAAACAAGAAAGCAGAATAGGGGATAAATCAAATAAAAACTTAGCTAGATAAAAACGTGTTAACCCTTAACACTGACAAAACTAAATATTTAAGATTTAGTGCAACCTCAGCCGAGAAACCGAGGCAATTGTACCACATTACTATAAAAGCCCATGAATTCGAAGTTACTACTCAGCTCAAGCACGTGAGATAGAAAATGCATCTCACATATAATGTGTTATTGTAGACCAATTCCTTAAGTGGAATAAACACATTGAACTTATAGCAAATAAAATCAGGAAGCTTATGCATATTTTCATTTCTGTACGTAGCATATTTAACATACATCTCTTAAAACAAATATACTATGCGCTTTGTAACTCTATCTTAGGATACGGAATATTAGGGTGGGGTGGTACTTATAAAGATAGTCTAAAACCAGTGGATAAAGCACAAAAAGCCCTACTGAGAGTTATAATGTATAAATATTTCGATATCCGAGTGAATGTCTCTATAGTGAATTTAGGGTTTTGGATACTAGACAAATTTATATTCACAAAGTGATTTTACATGTTCATAAAAATATAAATAGCAAAAATATAAATTTCCAATTAAACCACCAATACCAAACTAGAAATTCTACCAAAAGATTGGCTAATAAATGACAAAAAGAATTTGAAGTTAGGACAAACGCATTATGCATACCTAGGCCCAAAAATATATAATTTGATACCGAATAACTTTAAAAAAATAAGACCACATGCTCTAAAAAAACAATTAAATGGGTGGCTCATTGAAATCGGACGAGAACTCTATGAGAAAACCCTAAAATTCATTTATTGTAATGTATACTAATTATTTTATCAAATTTAAATTTATTATATATTTGTTCATTTAAAAAATTTATTGTAATGTATACTAAATTAAATTCTTCTCTTTTTGATATGTAAATAGTCGACTGCCTTCAAACAGGTAATCCCTAGTTAGGCAGTCGAAGTGTAATACAATTCAAAAAAAAAGATATAAATAAAAAGTATAATAATAATAATTATTATTATTATAATTGTTTTCATTCACATTTTTATAATTCACAAAAATACGTAAATACCGTTTAATATTACAAAATATTTAGATTAATTTAATCTTTATTTCACATATAAAAGATTAAGATTAGAAAAACCTGCTTATTTATTATATCAAATGTTCCGAATCTCTATGAAATAATATTGTGATCACAGCTAACGAAAATTCGGTTACATCAACAAGATTTATTCGTATTTTTTATATCTGTTAGGTATTTGATAATTTATATACTGCAAAGTATACTAATTATCAAATACGCAATCCAGTGGATATTTGATAATTAGTAGCTGTGTCGTGTTGCCAAAGATACACTAAAAAAAATTAAATGGTTTCGTATTTGGTATTAATTATTGAAATAATATTTCTCTTGTTAATAATATGTGTAGGTACTTGGCAATTAAATTCTCTCCGAATTGAATATACTCGTAACGCAAGTAAATGATTTTATGTATCAGGTCTTTGAGACAGCAAGGAAATGATTGAAAAGATATTCCTGGAAAATGTCTTACTTCAAAGTAATTTATAACCCAATGATTTTGAGATAATTTGCTATCATTAGAAGTTCATGGGAAACACGTAATTAAGAATATTTAATTTTAATAGACTCATTAATTTGACATATTTTAATAATTATCAACAAATAAATATTTCTAAAAACGTTGTAAATTTAGGTAAAACTAATTTTGTCAAATTTTTTTTTTAAATAAATTCAGTTCTGTAAAGTCGTTTTTCCGTGTCTTTGCCGTTTCCCTAGATGGATAGGCAGAGCAGACAGTCTTCTGTCCTAACACACAACTCTCGCCTCATCCACTGTTATACATCTTCTCGTGCGAGCTAGTCGATTGTTGAGACATCTAATACAACCATCTTCCGGAATCTGGTATTCATTTTCTATTTTTATTTCATCAATATTCGCTTCATACAGGTACATACATGTATATACTTTTTTCTCGTTCAACATGAATTTGTAATTCACTCTTTCAACATAAACTTATCACCTGCGCGACCCTTTTTTATCCTTTTTACTTTTGATAATTACAAGTATCGTAACTTTACCAATATTTTGAAAAGTGAAATTGAAATTTTGAAAAAATCATAGATGTAATTCATTTTGAATGATATAGAAAATATACATCTCTGCTGTAACAAAATTTATCCGAATGGGTGAAGAGTGAATTAGTTTTATTATACATCATTGATCTGCGATTCAAAAATTATATGCAAGTAGAAATAGGCGCAATCCTTATACATGTAGATTATATTTCATATATAAGGGAGGGTTACTTGAGAGGACAGAAAAATTACCCAGTACCTACCTAAATATTTTAGTTTATAAAAAAATCGTTCACATATTACCTACTTATACATTTTAATTTTTAATAAATCAGAAAATTTTAATTTTAGTTTATAAGACACGATTAACTTTAATTTTTGTTATGATTTTTAACAGAATTTTAAAAAATAGACAGTACTTACCTATATATTTATTGTTATTTAACAAAACACACAGAACCTACTAATATATATATTTTAATTTCTAAAAAGTCTGTCAGAATTATTTTATTTGATTTAGGTAATAAAACACGATTTACAGAGTAGCACCTACATTTATTAATTGTACGGTTTTGCCGGTAGGTACTAAATAATGGATCTTTAGCTCGGAATATTAGCTTTTATAGATTTTCTCTTAGAAGCATTATATTAATTTTACACTACATCACATAAACACAAAGTTCAAATATATTTTATATTCAAACAGATTAACACTTCAAATGGGTACTCGAGAATGCCAAGACGTGAAAGGATATTAGAAATTCGTCAATGCAAGAAGCGTTATGTTTCGCCATGTTATTGTGCATTTGCAATTTAAAAGCCTCTGGATGGCTCAAAGTGTACATTTTTCAGTCTCAAACTCGGAGATGTTCAGCGTGCATGAATAATGAATCAGTCAATTTTGAATGTGACAAAGGACAACAACTCTTATTCCTCACTGGCAGAAGGCGGGCTTCCGCGGATTGCTATTTTTAGCTGCAAGCGGCAATATTGTAGCTGCTGTGTAGCCGTATGGTGGCAGCTAAAAGGCCACGACAGTACCTACCTTTAAAATTGCTAAAATAGTAATCTTTGTTATAATTGTGTTATAATTATACACTCGTGTTATTTTAAGTGGCGTGGGGAGGGTGACAACTTTTGCACAAAAAAAATTTCGAATTGGATGTAGGTTCCTCTTCACTATTTTCTTGTGTACTATATACGCTTCCTTTAAAAAACATTATAAACAATAGATGCAAAACCAAAAGTTATTGTAGAAATAAATCGTTAAATTTTAAATCTGATAATTTTAATCAACAAAGCCACATCGTTGATGTGTGCTCATTAAGTTAAATTTATTTATTTAAGACAAATACAGCGATAACAATAACTTTTACATTTTTTTTTTCAATTGGTTCAATAATTTACATCAATATATTTAGTTTAATTATGTAAAAATTAAGTTAAAAATTTTCAAAAATTCAAGACCTTGCGCCATTTGAAAATGAACAAAGAAAAATTAATAAAAAACCCGAAATTATATACTATGTTATCATAAAATTATATACTATGTTATGACTATAATAAATACATTTAAAATTTTAAAAATTATAAATAATATGTAAAAGATATTGATTGTCACCTTAACTAAATCTTGAACCTTTCTCACTGTACGAAAGATAAGTAAATAATACCCACCTCTTACCCAGGACCGTTTAAGAACAAAAGCTTCCCTATCGGTCCTGCTCATTCTATTTGATATTTTTTTAAATACAGCAAGACCGTGTAGCTCCCCGTCGGCTGTTTAAACCAGCGAACATGGCTGCATATAAAAAACCTTTTATTGTCCATCACAGCATTCATTACGTTATTTTTTTTAAATAAAACAAAAATCTTAAAGAGGCTTAAAAAGAAAATAAATTAAAATCAACAAAATAAAAATAACGTATAACTCAATACACAAGTATAGTCACAAAAGTAAATAAATAGAAGAAAAAAAAGAAAAAATAACATTAAATTATAATACCTAAGTAAAAATATAAAAAATGTAAATCAAAGAAAAGGAATGGAAAGCAAAGTCTAAAGTATTTTACTACTAAAGACATTTATTAGTTATTCATGTCATGAATACGTAGCATACATTTAATAAGTATCTTAACGATCGCGGTTATGTTTCCTGATGCCATATCCCTAATAGCTACTGGAGCCATCTTGTATGCATGTGTTACGTAAAGATATGCATATTTATGAGATTCATTACATATAAAAAAGATAAGTACATTTAATATAAAATAATAGATTTCTCACTTCAATTGAAGGAGCACGTACAAATGTCGAAAATTCAACCAAAAATGAAGATATTAGGAGCAATGTTCATAATTATTTCCTTATAAGGCACCGAGAGGAGATGTTTTAGTTTATGGCTATCAAAAGAGTGATTTGTGTCGATTTTGTGATTAGAAGATTCCGAAACTTTGTTTATTTTTCGAACAATGCGATGGATTCCTCGTTGGTTGTCCACTTTTAGTAGATATATTCATGATTAAATTTTTAAAGAACGTCACCTTCTCCATCATTGTCTATTTCCCCATTACTAACCTAAAACCCCACCCTCTTCCATTCCCCGCCCCAACAATGATAAGTGCACAAAAAGATGTATTAAAATTATTGATTGAGTTCACCTGATGATGAGAGGGACTGCTCCTCTCAATACTATTGTGGTGATTGTTTTATATAACTCAACGTATGTATATATTTTTTAATAAAGATAAAGCAGTATAGGAGCCTTGTAGAGATGAAGCTATTTATATTTAAGACATGTATGGAACTCTTTACAGTATGCCCACAGGGCGTAATTGGCTTAAAATTGATCACTTTACACAATGAAATTTTGATCATTAGGCGTGATGACAGATTTTTAAATAGTCTTCTATAATGTAGGTACGCGTCTAATATTACCGAAAATAACTTTATTTCAGTAACTAACTAATTTTTTACGCAAATGATTGCATTTTCATCTACCTATTTTTAATTTCGCACAAAAACGCCCGCAGCTATCATTTCATCTACGTGACGTCAAGCATTGGTAAACATTGCATTGTGTCTATGACAACAGTTCAAAGACACGGTGATGGGTACAGAGACATGACGCCATTCGCTCCAATTCACTCTCACCGGCGTTTCAGCTAAAATGGCGGATTGTACAATTTTGTACTTATATTTTATTGAAAATCTTATTAATCTCAATGTGTACATTAAAACTGGATAAGTTTTTTCATCCTTTCACAATATTATCTTCTCTAAAATCACTATTATACTTTAATTCTTTAATACTGTCATCATGCTCATTACTTTAATCAATTTTAGCTAAGTTAGCTAGATTTTCCCGCTCTTTTTAAAATTTATTTTAAATTTAAATAATTCTTGATAAATGTATGGAATAACTTGTTTTGTATTAGTTTAAAAACTGAACACACTATCACACTTTCAGTTAACTTGGAGTACTTTTCTCACACTCCGTAGGCAGGACCTGCGAGTTAATACGGAGTGGAGCTTAATAGGGACCCGCTTTGTGAGAATGAATAATAAACAGTTTAGCTCTGCGGATGCCTAGTGAAGATGGGCCTTCATGCCTCCCAACCCTTCGCTGTTTCCACAACCCTATCCATTGTCGAAGATAATGACCGCGCACCTCTTGGCGCTGGTCCTTAATCTTTGGGTCCGCACCCCCCGAGACGTTAACAGCACCGCCGTGTGGTAATTACATTTAATTGTATTATTATGTATATAGCGCTTGGGATTTATACAAATTCATTTGTGGGAATTATGTGCCCTCAGAGGTGGCAAGGTATTCATGAAATGATAGTACGACCAAATGCGACCGTAACGTACAAATCGTGTCTGTAATAATATTCAACGCGAACACCCATAAGCGACTGATATCCATTTGCAGTTCAGTGGCTTGATGTTTGAAAATAAATCGGCTTACATTTATATATATATATATATATTATATATAATATATATTAATATATATATATATATATTATATAATATATATAGTATATATATATATATATATATCTTGTCAGTGGGAGATAAATTAACAGTTACTGGACAAGAGTTTTCACGTGGTCTTTCCAGAATATTCACACGTCTGTCTTACACACTATTGAACGCTCGGTAGGTACTCTCTTAATTTATTATCGCTGGTCGCACTTAATCGATGTTTCGTTTTTTATCTCGCGTCTCACTCGTTTCTTCTAGAATATTACAGTCCGCCCGGTAACTTCGACCGTGTGCCATTTTCCTCGATATTTAGATTTTCGAGACAATTCTTTTATTTTATTTTTAATAATCAAATTTATCTGTACGTTATTTAAAAATATACCGTTTATATATATTATTTGAGAACCTGTTAAATTCCGAAAAAATCGAGATATTCCATTTTGTGGTGCGCGTTATGTATTTATTTATTTATTTAATTTCTTATACGGTACAAGATACAATTAATAAAAATAATGCACATATGTAAGTGATTATTTAAATAGTAGCTAAAAATATAAAATAAATGATAGCTAATAACTTGAAATAAGATAGTACATTTTAAATCGAAAATTCGAGTAGTGAAAAGTGAAGATAAGTGTAATATTAATAATTGCAATAATAGCAAACTAAAGAAGATATAGGTACATATAGAACTTTGATGTCGCATATCTCCATAACCATTAATATTAGTTCATAATAGCTTGAACATTTTCGAGTCATAATCAAGGCAGGAATGTAGTCCTGCGAGGTTATTAATGTTTTCCAAATAACCATGTATGAATGTGGATGAGATGAGATTTGTATGTCGAGACAGAAGGGTGTGGTGCTCTCTCCTCTATATCTGCCTACCCCCACGATAAACTGCACGATGGCAAGTAAGTGATTAAGCGTAAAAATATTCTGAATATTTTTTAAGATTCATTTATTAAAGTCCTATGAAAGAGCACTGAAATCTAAAAAAAATGTTTGGATTAATCATATTATTAACATAAGAAGGGGATTTATTAAACTTCATAAAGATGATGGTAAAATTGAAATAATACGATGCACTAAATAATTTTATATCGAAATACTCTACAAAATAAAACTAGGAGGTTATTCGTAAAATCGTTTCCATACATGAGCAAAAATCCACTGATCCAACCATCTCGAAAAGATATAAGTCAGCCAATACACAGCTTATTCGCTGTAGTGCTTTATTTTCAACTATTTTATCTGAAGTTTGTTTCCCTGACCCAAAATCTGACCTGAAATACTGTTTCACTTCTATTTTATAACAAATACAAGATAATAAAAATATTACTGTATTAAAATATTAGATACGACTATATCAGGGGCGTGAAAAGGCGAGTCGGAAAATTGAAACATGTTTTATAGACACAAATTTCGGAAAAAAGATATATATTTATATGATAGAATATTATAATATTATGATGTAAGTGTATTACAATCTGAATTATATGTTTATAATTGTGATTGGAAAATTAAACGATAACATATTTTTTTCCAAAATATACAGCATGTCTTATAGCTAAAATTTAAGGGGAGTTTTATTATTCAATTTGGAATAGAAAATATTCTTTACGCTTTGGGTGAAATATCGACAGTTATCAAAGTATGCTTTTTTCTCAATATTTTTGGCTTATCTTTTGTAAAACATAAGCCTACCGTGAAAGTTATTTATATATTTTATTAAAAATTCATTCGCTTTGATGATTTCAAATAAAATGATAAAAACCTTAGAGAAAATTGAAAAATCCATCATTTTTTTTTACTTTTATATATATAAATGAGCTTATTATATTAAAATAAAGTTACTTTAAAGCTGTCCAAAGTTTAACAGAAGAAAAGACAGAAAAATTTAGAAAAATTGCAACCTCTGATGTCGTTTATCTCCGTAACTATTGATATAAGGACGTTTTCGACTTTTATAATTTAGGTAGGAATCTACCTGTAAAATATTGTGAACTTTAAACAATTTAGTAAAAACAGTAAATTTTTTGCTGGTGATCCGTTTTGTATATTGGATTTCGAATGACAAAAAACTACACAGTGTTATCCGGCTTAAAAATCACCATTGTGTAGCTTGACGTGAATAAAGTGGTTATTTTTCACACACTCGAAGGCTTTCACTTCCCAAACGCGATAGTTTTGCGTATTGACATATTCGCTGAGGTAAAAATGGAATATTTCGCTGAAAATGATTGTATTATAAAATTCAGCATCACGTGCAGTGTGTTTGTTCTACGATTAAAACCTAAAACATGGCGGCATCTATGATCTGCACCCTAAATTTCTTGAAATAATTGACTTCTCTAAGCGTCAAGATTTTTGGTTGAAATTAGTAAATCGTGTAGACCAATATATGCTCAATTATTTCGAACAATGACGAATTGAAGCAGTTTTATTTTCAATTTTATCTTTGGACTAATGTAAAGACTACACACATCCAGGACTGAACAGTACAGCCGATTATTACTCGCAGCAATGAAAAATCATAATTGTGCATTCATTAACCCCTTTACGCGTACAAAAAAATATTAAAATAGAAAAAAATAAATTAAAAGCACAGTACTACCAGCTATCACATTATAAAATGTGTGTTTCAAAAATATCATGTTATATTCGCATATCAAAAAAAAAAATTCATTAATCGCGATTTTACCCATGATGATCCATTTCGCGTGTTTCTCGAAAATTCTTTTCTCTAAGTCATTGGTCACATGTGGTCGGCCATCGACCTTTCTTTTTCTCTGGCCGGCAAACTGATGTGGCTACACATCAATAATTTTATTTTTAGGCATTAAACTTAATTATAATAATATTGTAATTTTATACATTTTTTGTCTGAGAATAAGATAACGCAAGCAGTCAGATATTAGACAAAGAATCCTCCACAATAGACAAAGAATTCGCGCGCTGGACTCACCTGCGTCTCCGGTGCAGCGTGTAGCGATGAAATAAGGCGTCGGAATTTTAAATATGTTATTTGAATAATTAAACTGATTTTGTAAAGGTAATGAACAATTATTGATGTGTCATCCGTAATACGTCTCTCTGCCAAATTTCAGTAAGTACTTTCAACAAAAGCCTAATTATTTCACAAAAAATCAGCCACTGCAGTGATTGTTTACTATTGTACACAACGAATCGAGACATTTTTATAGTGTATGAAGATTTACCGAATGAAACTTTAAAATGTGCAATAGGTTGAGTAAGTTGGGTTGAAGCTCTTAAGCTAATTGTCCAACTTCCAGCTCAAGCTGACATGATAAATAACGGTCGCCCGGTACACCGATTCCCAAGCAGCGGGCGAACTTGGCTAATGTTCTTCTGTTACTTTTTTCAATTTGCATTTCATTAGCGGGAAAAGTCACCGCGGCGAAGATTTATAACACAAATTCGCAGTTTATGTCATCAACATATTAACATATAACAGGGAAATCGGGAGCGGCCGCGGCGCCCGGCTGGAGCGAGAGGACTGCGCGCTCCTTGGCCTCCGGGAAATATTAATAAAGTTTTTACAGATAGGTTTTTTTAATCCCCGGAGCGGGTGAGTGTTCCCGCAATAAAGGATTTACGCTCGGGAGGTTTACGGCCGCCGTAATTTAAGAGCAAATCTTTAAATTTTAAAACTGGTTCCGTGTGCGGCGTAAAAACAATTTCTAGATTTTTGCGGCCCGTGAAAGCACATCCCTTACTTAATGTTTTTGCATAATGTATACGCCAGAAGGATGGCATGAAGGCAATTTCGGAACTGATTTAAAAATGAGTGGTTTGTTTTAGCTCTTGTTTATTTTTATATCAACTTCATTTATTTGAGAAATTTTATTCGAGAGAAAAAATTTATTTTCTTTCTCTTAAATTCATGGATAATGTTGAGTGTTTTTAGGAATATTTAAATATGACAAGCGAACAATTCTGTCACAGGTTCGCGGCGGTAGGATCCAAGCGAAAAACTGTAAACAATTTAAAAATTTATTTATTCACAAAATCACTGGACACATACTATTCCAGAACTTTTGTTCTTGTGCAGTGGTAATTTTCATATTATTTTTTTTATTTTTCTTAATAATTCAAAAGTGTTGTGTCATTAATAATTTTATTTATTGCCATGGGTCTGAAACGGTGGTAATTGCACGTAGTCGAAGTCTTTCGAACATTCTACATGACTGGAATTGACTCGATTATCCCGGAACGTTCGAGATGGGAGATTGTTTATAAAAAAGATCGAACTTAGTGTGTGTCAGGTTGCAGCGTTTCGTATGTTACTAGCGCGTGTGTTTTCTTCTTAAAATTAGGCAATCCGCCCTTAAAGAGCGATTTGTGCCATTATACAAATTTTATATGAGATGTTGCCAAGAAAGGGTATGATTAATTATACATTTGTCATTTACTAACAAGAATTTTGATATTATCGCTATCAGATTAGGTGAGTACGCGTGTGTGTTCCAGCAACAGTAAATTAAGAAAGTACCTACCAGCAAGCGAGAAGTTTTCTAGTGCGTACCTGAGCTATTTAAACAACGTGTCTACGTATATGAGAGACACAGTATTCAGAAGGGATAATTATTGAGAATTATTTCATTTCCAGTGACTATTTGTAATGAATAAAAGATGAAAAAGTTTTAGCGTTTCACTTACCTTCAACAGCCATGATCACGTGGCAATATAAATAAAAGAATATTAAAGAATTATTTGTCTGAATGAAAGTATTTGTAAACTTTCTAGCATCACTTTAATTATTGTATATTTTGAGTATAATACTTAGTGCCTTACTTTGGAGTGTCTTTCGTTTTCTTAATTCTTCTTCATTAGCCAGAACTAGTTTACTGCTACAATAGATGTGTTTTAATTATATAAATACTTGAGTTTACATACAATATTTAACCAACAGGTTTCGGAAAAAATCATTTTCATCTCTTAATAACTCTTATATTAGTTCTTAAATAAACGAACATTATTATAAATTTAATAAAATTAATAATCACAGTGTATTTGCAATGAATATTAAAAAATATAAATTGCATTTGTCGGTGTCGCTTTATATAAATATGCAAAAACCATAACATTTATTATAGTAATATATAATAATATATGTGACACATTTAACAGTTACGTACAATTTACAGGATTACAGTTATATTAAATATATTGCTCATTGCCATTCCGGGGAAGTCTCTGCCTAAGGGTTTGTGGTTGACAAACATTCGTGAATGCTTTGAGGTTATAAAGCTTCCCTTACAGGCTCTCATAAAATCAATCTATTGAGAACGTGGCGAACACATCTAGATAAAATGACAATTTTGGCTTCGGGAACGAGATGTGGGATATTAAATTCGTTGAGAAGGCTTTTAATACGATCAGATAAAGTATATTTATTATATAGAATTTTTCTCTCTCCCTAAAAAAATCGATGTTATTTTCATTTATTTGTTCAATTTTGTTTCATTTTACTTTATTTTTTTGGAGTAATGTTGTTTATTATCGCTAAATCTTTATATATTTCTATCTGTATTTCAAATATTTTCTTTCCACTTTGTCATTATTATGTTTACATGTTTTTTTTTTCTTTAAATTATATATTCTGTTAATGTACACTCTACGTATGTGTTGTAAAAGCCCTAAAGGGCGTTAATAAATAAATAAATAAAAAATAAATAAATAGATAACTTATTTATAATAAATTCAACAATTGTAGAAATAAAATCTAAAAATGATGATAATGATTAGATGTTTTCTGTCGATTTCAATAGAACATTTTAATTTGAAACATCAAAGTTACGCACTATTAATGGAATTCAAAAACATGATGGAGTGTCTCTAAAATTAAAAAACTCGAATTGTTACTATAATTTTTAATTGCAGAGAAAATAATGAACAAATTATTAATTAATATACCTAATTCTAATCTTAGCAAAATGAATAGCTTAAAGATTAAGTTGGTTTGGTTGTGTGGAAACAATCAATGAAGAAAGTATGATTATAATATATATAATGACGCGAGTGATGATGGTATAGAAATCATGACCAGACACCGGAAAATTATCCTATAAGAAGCCTTAAAAATCGATAAGCACGCATCATAAGATCTTTTGAATATACGACTACTCAGTAGTGAGTTAAATAATATGGCAATTTTCAAGAAACAATTTTAGTCAATGTTCTAATGATTGAAAAAATAATCCCAATTATAATAATTTCCTTATTTTTCTGTCTGTTCGTCCGTCCGCGTAACTTCGTGTAACGTCCGTAACTTTTTGATAGTAAATTATTTTTCGAAAAAAAAAAATTTCGAAATTTTTTTTTCGATTTATTTACGATTTTTTTTTATTAAATAAATATATACTAAATTCTTAGGAACCGACAAAAACAGTACCGTCATTTTTGACGAGTTACAGCTAGTATGAAATATTCTTAATAAATCATTGGACTAAATTTTATATAATAAGGGATCCTAAAATTCAAAATCTCCTTCAGCATTTACTAATGAATCCCGGAATTGAGATAATTAATTCTTAATCTTTTTGGATTAACATTTTGGCTTCAATTCAGGGTACTAAAATTAGGTACAATACCAAATTATGAATAATTCAATGATATTGTTATAATTTGCTTTTGCTTCGGATATACTATTCATAATATTATAAGTGTTTCCATTTCAAATAATTATCTGTTAATCTTGTTTCTTGTTTTATTATTTACGTTAATTTTGGTTCAAAGACTTTTAAAAAGAATATTAATTTATTCATGTTTATTTATTTTATAATATTTTTAATAAACAGACCGTCAACAGGACCTTGTTGTCCTGATAAAGATATTTTTTTTAAATTTTAAACTTTTATTCGAAGTGGAATTAATTCCATTGTAATGATTTAATTAAAATACTTTTTATGTATTGGATTGTGGGAAGAAAAATCTTTCTACTGCAGGTTGCGGTAGTGAAAATACAACTCACATACGAAACAAGTTGGGCAAGTTAAACATATATACAACTTCCAAAAATTTGATAGACGTGCTAGTCTATCGCGGGTAGAATTGGTGAATGGTACATTGTGTGCAGAATAGTGACAATAATAAATATTAATATCTTAGATAAATTGTACTGAATATAAGATCGCAGAAAATATAGCTGTATCCTTTCCAAATGCTTGTTTCTAATCACTGTTAAAAGCAAAAAGTAAAAAGTAAAAAAATAAAAATAAATATTCACTCTAACTTATATATTGTTTAATTTTCGAGCCGACGCTTGAAGTAGACGCTAAACCTGTTTCAATAAGAAAGGGAGTATAATAAAAACTTGTTTTTTATGGGTTAATTTTTTATTATATTCATCTCAGAAACACCTCAGTGTGATATTGCCGCCCTTGGCTTTGTACTCTCAATCGTACTTGTTATTTACAGCATTTTCTTGTACTTTGAATGTAATTTACGTTTGTCAGAATATTATTTAAAATTTACTTTATCATTTATTTTTTATTATTTATATTATTTAAAATTAATTTATGGTTAAAAGTGTATTGCGCAATTATATCATATTCAAACGTTATAAATATTTTTTAAATATTCATACTTTGTACTTTAATGTCACTCTAGTTTCATCTATTAGGGTCATTAAAGACCTGGCGGTCTGTTTTTTAAAAAAATAAAATAAAAAATAAAAATAATGAACAAAGGACTAATCCAGGGATCATTCAAATCTAATCTCGAAATCCCGGAATTGTAATTTTGAATCGGTATTGGATTCGCTACCCTTGATATTATATTTACAATGGTACTTCATTAATCACGTTGCTTACGCACTGTCACCGAATCCCTGTTTTATTACATCCCCAGCACTGCAGAGTGGCAACCACGAGCTTCAGATATTGGTGGATGTTTAACACTTTGACTGCTGAACGATTTTCTTCGACATCATGTCGGTGCTGAAAATTTTGCCAATATTCAAAATTCTTAAGATAATGATTTTAGGGATAATTCATTGCCATTTACCCCCATAAACCCATTAGTTCTCTCCGGGCGGTCGGCACCGCCATAAACATACCACTGTTTTTTCAATGACGAATGTCGTGTAGTGCGTTTACACTCACTCAAAAATATATCTGGTCAATATTATTCACCATAATAATTATTTTTCAATAATTATTATTATTGCATATCTTATCTTATTCAGATATTTTACAATTCTCTGTAGTTACACGTCTAAATTTCGTCTGTTGGGTTATTTTTTTTCGTATATATTTTTCATATTTATTTTTAATCGACACGATATAATGTTTCTCAAAGGCGTAGGATTTCAGTATTAGTGATATAAAACAAAAAATATATATAAAAAATATAATACATAATTTTGACATTTCAAACTGAAGCAAATTAACTAACTAACTAACTAACCATCACGCCGTTTCCCTGCAGGGGTAGGCAGAGAGGATTGAACGCCACACTCTTCTATCCTGGCACACCACTTTTGCTTCGGCCACATTCATACATCTTCTCATACACGTTCTACGATTGTTGCGGCTTTTAACAGGGCCATCCTCAAATACTTGTAGTACCTGATCGTGCCAGGTCTTTCGCGGACGCCCTCTATTCCTGTTGCCTTCAACATTCGCCTCATATATTTTCTTAACCATCCTTTCCTCGTTCATACGTTCCACATGACCAAACCATCTCAGCACTCCTTTCTTTATTCTATCTACCACACTACAGCCAGCATTGCATTCACTTCTAATTTGTTCATTCCTCACTCTATCGACCAAAGATTTTCCACACAAGCGTCTTAGTGACCGCATTTCACCGCATTCAGTCTACTTTCATTCCTCTTTTGCCAATTCCAGGCTTCACTTCCATACATAAGGGTTGGCACTAGAACGCCATTATGTACCGCTAGTCTTGCTTCTTTTGACAGATTCTTATTGGCCATAATTGCATTTAGTGCACCATTAACTTTGTTTCCCGCAGTTACTCTCCTTTCGATATCATTCTCAGCCTTGCCGTCTCTACTAAACATACTTCCCAAATACACAAACTCGTTCACTTGTTCTAAGCATTCGTTGTTTATAATTACATCACACTTAGTCACTCTTTCGTCTCTCTCGAATACCATCACTTTCGATTTGCTGACATTCATCAGAAGTTCACTCTGCATGCATACATCGGACATCCTGGATACCAAGCACTGCAGATCAGCTTCACTGTTAGCCACTAATACTGCATCGTCTGCGTATAGCAGACAGGATATGGTGAGTCCGTCCATTTTCGCTCCAACTTCTAGATCCTTCAGTTCTTTCATACAATTATCCATATACAGGTTGAAAAGCCATGGTGACATTACGCATCCCTGAAGCAATTCATATTATAAAATCTATGAAAACATGTATCTTTACATTTATTGTGCACATTTTTTTTTCAAAATAATTTGCTTCGTTTTCTTTTTATTCGGTTAGTGTCTTTAGTACAAAATTTATAAAAGTGTAGTTTCATTAATAGCCAACGTCAGCTTATTTGATTATTCTTGCCTATAAATTAGTATAGCTTCTACTCTAGATCGATTTTGTGAGACCGGTTGATGCATTTTTATATGATACTAGCTGTTCGTACTCGACATGAACTAAAAATGAATCGAATCAAGACACACGGTGTAGATTTTTATAGAGAACAGACCGACAGACAGACATTGAGTTTTATAGGTACAGGTGTATGAAAATATTAATATCAGTAACAATTTTTATGAAAAAGTCTTATAGAACACTGCTGTACTCATCCTTTACTCCCTACATAGTAGACATTGTCTCAATTCAAGAAGTTTCCAATAAGTGCGCACAAATTATCTTAGAAAACTATTTTAGAAAGTAGATAAATTTTAGAAAATAAAAAAAAATATCTTAGAAAGTTTGTTCTACACAAATATAAAAAATATAACTGACCCAAAATTTATACACCACGTAAAAATGTCTTTACACTTGAATCCTCTTACATACAAAAAAAAAATCATTGAAAATTACTACATTACGGAAAAGTTCTCTTTACATAATGAAAAATGTTATTCCATACAAATTCGAAAAATATAATATTTACATAAAAAACAACACGAAAAAATTCCTGTGTGAACGAACTTTATGTTCATAAACCGAAGGAATGCAAAAAATCGAAAGAAAATGACCCAACCATACGACGTATTGTCTAGCACCAACCCTCAGGTATAGAACGCCGATAGGCGTTTTCAGCACACAGCGAATGTTTTTGAGAACGCCTATAGGCGTTTTCAGCACTGGACGTGTTAATAAATGAACTTATAATCTCTCAGGGCACTTACCTTAGCTAATTAATTATAACCTAGAACAGCTCAGGCGGGCTATTAATAGCCGCAGAGAATCCGTTCCTCTCCGGGATTCAATCAAGATTCGCAGGTGACAGACGTGTGCGGAATGTACAGTATATTCATTAATTCTTATTCAGAAATCTACTGCAGAAATATCTCGCGCGACAAAGACGCGCTTTAAAACAAAAATACAATATTTCTCGTTTAAAGCGACTGATTAGTCAGCGAACGCGGTTATCGTTTGTCCTTTTTTTTGCCTGCGTAGCTTCTAGGAGTCTAATGTATGGGACGGAAGACTAGAATTGGCAAAAAAACAAAAAAAGTAACCCATAAAAACCAAGTTTTTATTATACTCCATTTCTCATTTACTAGTTGAAACATTTTTTTTCACTTAATTTCACTACGCGTTGGGCTTCGGTGGGGCGACGCTACGAAAGGGAGTAATAAAAAATTTCAAAAAATCCAAAATTATACTATAATCAGGTTTCGCGTCTACCAGACGCGTAGAAATATTTTCATACAACTTAATAGGTTATACGAAAAAACCATTCAAAATTTGAAAAATACAAAAAAAATTTTTTTTTTAACGAAAATTTGATAGATCTTCTTGATCGTCGCCATGAGTCTGCTTGCAAAATTTCAGCTCGATTGGATCACGTGAAAGGGGTTTAAAATGGATCCAAAGTTTTTTCGTCAGACAAGAAGATAAGCAGACGCCACGAGTTTAAAGGGAGTAAAAAGACTCGCGGTCTCTAGGGTGAAGAATGCACAAATGAAAAGTTAATTTAGTGCTGGTAGTGGTAGCGCAGTAGACAGAATAAATAAAAAATCGCTGAGATGGTTTGGTCACGTTGAACATGTGAGCGAGTGTTGAAGGCAGCAGGAATAAGACGAAAGACCTGACAGATCAGATTCAAAAAATATTTGAAAATGGTCAACAATCATTGAGCGTGAATAAGAAACTGTATAAATGTGGTCGAAGAAAAAGTAGTGTGCTGAGATATAAGAATCTGGAGTTTTATCCTCCCTGCCCACCCCTGTAGGGACATGGCGTGATGGTCAGTTAAGAAACTAGCTTATTTGGAAAAAAAATCATTAAATTAGATGCTGATAATGTGAGAAATTTGCATGAATTCGGAAGAACTAGGAAAATTGTTCTTGAATAAGAACACTGAGTGTTTACAAAAAAAGAGTGCAAGCAAGAACAACAGGATATTAATAAGAAGTTAATTGACTACAAATTATAATTGATATAAAGTAACTTTGTTAAAACCACTTATTTATTGAAAAAATTCAACATGTTTCGAAGCCAATGGCTTCTTCGTTATTTGACGAAGAAGCCATTATAATTATAATTATGTTACCACAAAATAAATTTGCTACTTTTAATAACCAAATTAATTAATCAATTAGAAAGACATACAGAAAAATCTAATTCACGAAATTTTCGTGAATTAGATTTTTCTGTATGCCTTTCTAATTGATTAATTAATTTGGTTATTAAATATTTCACAGAACTTTGTTCTGAAAAAATTACAACTTCACAAATATGACTGTGTTCTTGAATATAAATTTGCTACATTTGAAGAAGACTACAAATTAATTCGAATGAAAATTCCATCGCATTGAAGGTGCAATGGAAATGTTATTTGACACATATGCCATTATAGAAAGAAACGCCAGAATTTGGACAAAGTAATTGTCAGATTTTGGTATAAAGAATTCAATCTCGTTTCAAAAGTCATTGCTCCAATACTTTGCAAAAATTTATTTGTAATATACATTCAATATAAAAATTCATATATTGTTTTCATTTCTTAATATATGTTTTATCCTCTAATTTACTTGACTTATACAGTGTGTAGGTACTTACGAATTATATATATCATGAAACGGAATTCATTACGAATTCACTACCTCATTATAAAGAAGTTTCCTTAATTAATCGCGTTAAACGAGGTACTCAATAGATTTATTTTCTGATTTTTTTGTTATATACCTATTCAAATCAATTTGATAGTTGATTTTAATTTCATAAACCTTTTCACATTTGAAAGTATAAACAAACACATTTATTTACCTGTAAAGCTAAATCTAATCAAACCTAATCATCTATTTTCTGGTGCCGAAAGTTAGTCTCTGAGAAGACTAGAAAGAAGTTCGTAAGATGTTTAAAGCCTTCGAGATGTGGTGACAGCTAACACCATGTACTGTGAGACGAAAAAAATTCATCTGTTCTCCGAGCTTCTCTGTTCCTCAAGCTCCGAACTAAAAAAAGCTTTCCACTCGGTTAGGGGTAAACTTGCGAGGTAAAATATTTCCAGGTTTAAAAATATGGACACACACGAACACGAGCGACTGTATGTATGTACATTCACTCGCACCAACTAGCTACTTGAATTATGATCTAGCCAATTCAAAGGCAGCAATATCCAAAAAATTCAAAAAATGTTTTGAATGCAATCACTGAGGAATACTAATTTAGAACGTACTAAATTACAGATTTTGTAATTTAGTACATACGTAAAATACTAATTTAGAACGTACTAAATTACAGAAACACGAGCGACTGTATGTGTGTACATACACTCACACCAACTAGCTACTTGAATTATGATCTAGCCAACTCAAAGGCAGCAATATCCAAAAAATTCAAAAAATGTTTTGAATGCAATCACTGAGGAATACTAATTTAGAACGTACTAAATTACAGATTTTGTAATTTAGTACATACGTAAAATACTAAGTTAGAACATACTAAATTACAGAAACACGAGCGACTGTATGTGTGTACATACACTCACACCAACTAGCTACTTGAATTATGATCTAGCCAACTCAAAGGCAGCAATATCTAAAAAATTCAAAAAATGTTTTGAATTCAATCACTGAGGAATACTAATTTAGAATGTACTAAATTACAGATTTTATGTATTTATCTCTTCCAAAATCTTGTTTCCTCTAAATTTATAGGCTATATTTCCAAAAAAATCTTGAATTCATTACATTCTAAATTAATAATACTCGATGACTTTTTTTTGGATATTGCTGCCTTTGTTTTTATACCCCACATATATTATATCACTGATGTACAGGGTTGTCAATGGCTGTAAGATAAAACGAAAAACGAGTGGAGCTCCTTAATAAGATCCACTATCGTGAAAAGAGGAGGAAAACAGTTTGAGCTATTGGAGTAAAAGAATGAACAACTGAGAGAGAAAGATATAGATTTCTCAATGTTACAACGAAATTCGAAAAGTATCGAAAAAATGGAAAAATTAAAATTTACTATTTAAATTTGCTTTGCTGCCCACTAAGAACCTTTCCTGATATTCTGTACTAGGTACCTTTATCGTTGGACATTCTACTCCACTCAGATACAGAAATTTGGAAAGTCTCCAGATCACATTGTCGCTCTATCTAAATTTGCGTATGCCATGTGAATGTCCTCTGTGCTGGGGGCCTAATGCTTTGCAATTTTTCTCTTACAAATATTTCAGTAGGTACACTGATCCTACTGATTATTTCTCGCAAGAAGTTTATTTTTCAGATAATTCTTGTTTCAAAAATTTTTTTTCTCAATATTAGGACTTCCTCATGCGCTTACGTTAAAAGCAGGTCGAATTATTTTATGGTAGATTGCAATTAAAGATTTCATGAGTTTCTTTACGACAAAGTAACTGCAATTTCTACTATAAACCTTCAATTTTATTTAATTTGTCATACTTATTTCTATACACAACATATTATAATTACGGTTAAGAAAACTGATTTTGAAAAATTAATGAATGATGATTTTATTGTCATCCAGAATATGTCGCTCTGCCAAATTTAAGAGCTATTGTTGGCAAGTGGGTAAAATATCAATAACAAGATTTCTTTTTGACACATAAATGAAACTAAATAAATGCGTGTTAAGAAATTTAAATTTTAAAGTCTTAATCTTTAAAATTAAATTAATTAAAAAAAAAAAAATCTTAATCAATCTTCATAATTATTTATGCAAATACATTGATGTCAAAGTATTTTCGACTCATAATTTAGATAAGAATCGACCTGAAAGACCTTGTAGACTATCTCTGTTACACCACATACCTACTCGTATTTATAATATGCTCTGTGCTTGGGCAAATGTTTTACATTTTTTATATGTAGATGCTAGTGAATTAATTATTATTACGTCTAGACCTAAATACGCACACTTTAAATAAATTAACAAATTAATGACTATATATGGCAGTTTATAAAAACATTAAATGGGTGAAATTATAGCAAGATACACGACATATGGATATAACACTAAGACGTGATACACAAGCAAGAAGGGACAGTTGAGGCAATAAGAAAAAGAACATTCTCAAAACAAAGAATTACAACAACAACACTGACCAGCTGTTTATGAGACGTGGTCAGCCGAGTGTGACACGTCAATCAGCGCGCGGTTCAGGCTACATGGAAGGGTCGCGCCACCAAACTGCATGATATTTATATATATTTTTTTTATTTAAAAAATGAGAGATCCGAATGTTCTATGGATAAAATACATACATCAGTATAAAAATAATATAATAAGGACACAAAATCATTTATTATAAATGTTCAAGTTTTTGTTTGTAACATTCAAATTCATTTTTATATTTCAAATTCATTTTTATATTTTAAAAAATGAGAGTAAACACAACACTGTTTTATTCCACAATTATTTATTTTGAATTGTTAAAACGTATTCGGGATTTCTCCCATTGTCAATAACAACACATTTACAGTTGTAAACGTGTTGTGTTTATCCTCATTTATTATATTTGACACAAAATCATTACTATTTTTTTATCATAAAAAGTGTATTTTTTAATCAAAATATTCATAAAATATTTGCACATTGTCCTCTAATATCCTATCAGAGTCAATAACGAACTGTTGCTGTTTGTAAAAACTATATTAAAAAAATAACTAAGGATCTACTTCTAACAGGAGCAACGCAATCTTTAACCCAAAAAAAACTGTCACTGCTCGCTCGACTAATAGCTATCCGGATGTATTGAGATACGGCTCAGGCAGACGAGTGTGGATTCGACAGTTAATTAGACGGATTGAGATTTAGAGAGAGAGGGAGGGTGAACCGGCTGACAACGACAGCGGTGCGGGAGCAAAAACAAAAGAACCCCACCAAGCTTTACCAACCCCGAAAATAAAAACCATCAGCAAACGAAAAAAATCGTGAACAACGTCCGGGACTGTTTAATAAGGAATTGAGAACTTCGAGCCATGAGAAATGTAGACAAAAAATTAAATTTTTATTAATGCACAAATTCACTGTACAAAAAAACTGTTATGCGCACTAATCGTTGGACGTACTAGAATATTCCACAAACAAATCGGTACTCTTTACTCGCGCTCTTTCGTCTATCGCTTGTTTATTCGCGTCCGTCTCCATGGTTCATCGCGTTCATGTCAAAATAAAAATGTCTGTCGCAGAGATTGCGTCACTGTTTGTATAAGGATTTCTTATATGATTTACTTTGATTTCTTCGTATTTCCATGTATTCTACCGGTTTATAAGTGTTTCTAATGTATTCTAAAATGTCCCGACTATTGGCTTTCAACTGAGCCCTGTGCTGTTGTTGACAAATGCGGTTTTTCTCAATCCTCAAGCCATCAATTCCTTGTTTTTGTGTTTTTTTAAGGTGGCGATTTTAGCTTTTTAGCGATTTTTATATCTCATGACACTAATATCCAATGAATATAAGGCTGAAATTCTAATATTAAAATTTCGTCATTTTTGACGGGTTATAGTAATGTAAATATGCAAGATATCACGTAGCTAGTAGTAAAAACTACGGGGGAGTTTTCTTCATTCAATTTTGATCAGAAAATACGTTTTACACTGAGGGTGAAATGTCGACATTTACGAAGATAAGCGATATCAAAGTTTGCATTTTTTTTTAATATGTCTGACTCATCTTTTGTAAAATGTTAGACTATCATAAAAGTATTTTTTATTTTGATATTTGTATTTAAAATTCATTCGCTTTGATACAAGTGAATTAAAAACATTTAAAAAAATTGTTAGGTTTTTGTCATTTTATTTGACTTGTATTAATTTGTATTATTTCATTTAAGTTACTGTAGTTATAGTCTAACGTTTTATAGAAAATAAGTCAGAAATATTGTGAGAAAAATGCAAACTTTGATGTCGCTTATCTTAGTTCACCCGCAGTTTAAATAATATTTTCTATTTAGATTTATTAAATGAAGAAAACTCCACAAAAATTTTGTTTCTAGCTACGAGTCACCCTGTAAAATTCCTTTTTTCCAAATATGCATATCCCATTGTTGTAAAAGGTTTTGTGAAGTATTTGAAATTGTGCATTTTCTCGTGATGTCAAAAATACGTACCCCTTACGCAGATTCGTAGAAACACGCAAATAATCCACAATCAAAGGTTTTATTTTAAGTGTACCTTAGCCAGAGAGCGCCAGACTTATTTTCTGCATCTGTACACTATAGTAGGTAAGAAAGTTTGCATATTATGACATTTGAGTTCGGAGGGATTTGACAGATAACGGATAGTATAGCTACAAAAAATTGAGTATGTAATACGAAAAAATAATAAACTATTTAACAATATTACCTGATACCTTATATTTTATTATTTTACTTGCACATTTTTTTGTAGCTGTATTACGTGTTATCTGCCGAAATTCCCCGCAACCAAATGTCATTGTTTGTGCAAAGAATAATTGTCTTATTTGTTCGTCATGTCTATAGCGATGTTTTTTCGACCAAAGCGGCGACAGATGTCGCATGAGTATGACAGTTCTTTTGTTCGCATTTTGACTTTCAAGTATCGGCAGTGACATTTTTTCCGCACCGTATTTTTAACATAAATTAATAATCCCGCCATCACATTGCGATATAATACTATCGCAACTAATTTGAGAATTAATTTGTGCACCACGCCACTGTATTTGAGCCGCCTGCACACCATATATGTATATTGGAGTTTAGCCGCAAACATAATTACAAGCGCAAAGAAATTTCCCTTCGCCTATCAAAGAAATTTAAGTAAAAAATCGCACGGGGATAACGCCGCGGTTTTGTGCTGAATGGAGGTCTAAGATCCAGCCATATTGGTAAGACAGTTGATGTTATATTTGGGTGGTTTTGTGTCTGACTTTGTCTCATTTAACTTACTGTATGCACAAATAGACAGATTTGAAATAACTTTCTACAATGTACGTACACGTCTAGTATTACCGAAAATAACATCATTTCAGTAATAAACTAAGTTTTCACGCAAATAATTGCATTTTCATCTACCAATTTTTGATTTCGCGTGAAAATGCCCGCAGGTGTCTTGGCGTGACGTCAAACATAAGTAAACACTGCATTATATCTATGACAACAGTTCAAGAGACACGGTGAAGGTTACTTAGACGTAACGTCATTCGCTCTGGTCGGTGTTTTTGTTAAAATGGCCGAATACAGAATTTAATACTTTTATTGAAAATCTTATTAATTTACGTATTTATTTACTTACCATCACGTCGTTTTCCCATGGGGGTAGGCAGAGAGGATAGAGCGCCACACTATTCTGTCCTTACATACATCTTCGCGTGCAAGCTCGCCGGTTGTTGAAGCTTCTAACGAGACCATCTTTCAGAATCTGGTTAATCTGGTCATACCACGTCTTCCGCGGTCGCCCTCTCTTTCTGGCGCCGTCAATACTTGCATTATATACCTTTCTTATCGTTTTCCTCATTCATTCGCTCAACATGCCCAAAAATCTTATTAATCTCAATGTTTATATTAAAACTGGATATTTATTTAGAATCCTTTCAAAATATTTCCTTCTCTAAAATCATTTATTCTTTAATTCTTTAAAACTGTCATCAAGCCTATTCATCTCCCCGGAGATGTGCCTATTTACACGGCGTAGCTCCAACAACCGCCCTTTACCATTCAGCCATAACGCTCCAACCTACATCTGCAGAAAATATTTCAGGTTTGATACAAATGCTTTACTATCCCGTGCCATAACGTAAGGACGTAAGTCCGGCGGTCGCTGGCTCCCGCTCTATTAGGACACGTGTGAAAAGATATGGGTAAACTACAGCGCAATTGACACTGAGCTAAATTGGTTGTTACGCGAAATTTATGATTGGGTCCCTCGAGCAATAAAGCTCCCATCGCGGCGCGGGCTGTTTATTGCGGCAGTCGGCGAGCGCGGCCGCAATTTTGTGTATGAAGTCGCGGCCGAGCAGCGCGGCACTTCCGTTACGGGTGCGGCGCGCTGTAAATAAAGCGAAATTACTAAGTACAATGGGACTCGGCTTTTATTACCTGACACTTCGAACGCGGGAGCGGGCTGAAATATTTCAAAGGTGGGGAGAAGAATGTCGGGCCTCTCGTCAGCCTGACAAATGTTTCTTGTCGGACGGAAAATATTAACATTGTATTTTAAGAATTTAAGATAAATTTTTATATTTTTGATGTGTATCATGTATCATCTTTACTCTCGCTTTCCTGCGATCTGTGGGAGTGATTTCATCACAATGGACGGAAATGTGTAACAGGACATGTAAAAAAAGCCGGGGTATTTCATTTGACCAATGACCGCGCGCTCATTGGTCACATGGAATTGCGCTGTTCTCTTTTTTCTGTGTTTGTGTTGTTTTCTCTTAACTGTTTTACTGTTTTATCGACGTTGCCAAAATTCTTTAATGACAGCTCACCGTGCGGCAAATTTCAACATGAAAGGCGTGCACATACATTATTTATAAATTAATTTTAGATAATAAGTGTTTTATTAAAAAAAAGTGAAGATCATTAATAAAAAATTCCAAGAAGTAGGTAATAATGAATTTATTCCAATAAATATTTCCCTATTAAGCTTTTTTTTTAATTTTGAGGTTAATTTATGTCGCCGCTCAAGTGATATTTTTGATTTTGAGATGTCAAATGGTACGCATCATATACGACTACTGTAAGGCTCGCTCGTTTTTTTATAAGAATTCTGATTTTTTTTAAGAATTAAGTGATTTTTAATAAGGAGCATTGGCTCTTATTTAGGTACATATTATTAAACTATTATTTTATTAGAAAATTTTTGAAAAAAAAATTAATAGGCAAGTCATGTCCATTCCCTGGAACAAAGAATATTTGGGACTTCCGAGCTGAATACACTGGGAATGATAGCAGGCAAGATGTTGAGGGATTGCTGAAGGATTGTAAGGAATATCAGTATATGATAGATGTGTGAGGCTGAGGACATTATAAGATGGAGTAGATAGTGAAGGAGGGACTGGTATGGTCATGTCGAGTGAATGGTAATGACCTCCCAAAAGATGAAAGGATAGCTGGAAATCCACCTCACAGGAAGCGCTATCCTCTGAAGAACAACAAATAACATATTTTAAAAGGAAGAATAAAAAGAAAATTTTTATTACCGTCATCCCGAAATTTTAATAATTCTTTTTTTTTCAAAAAATAGAATTGCTAGCACGGAATAAGTGTCATATCAATGCTCTTACTATTTTCAAACTAAACCCACGACCTTTGGATCACGAGGCGAGTATCCTAACTACAAGACCAACAAGCTACTCTTCACAAGAATATCATTTTATATTTATAAAAGTATTAATAATTCATAAAGAGTTATAATTTTGTACCAATTCATTTTCTCATTTCATTGACTTCATTTTTATAATTTATAATTTTTTTTTTTCAACGAAATATACTCTCTTGTTACACTGCTGGTCAACAATCTTAATAATACTGAATATCGATGGGTTAACATTAAATTTCTGTTCCTCAAAATTTTCACACAAACCCTCTTCGAATAGGTCACGAGGCTATAATAATCCTAAATACTTTGCTATCTGCCATAATCCAGCCCCCGAGACCGCCAAGTAGGTTCTACGGGAGGAAGGTTAGATACACGCCTTATCAGCGTGTAAGGCTATATCTGTAATGATTTATTAGCGGACCCACATATAAAGAGATCAATATACCGATTGATTCTGATGCTAAATTTGGATACCCAAATGTTCAAATAAATTACGATACGCACAATCATTACGAATTGAGTGATTTCTATTACTAGAAACAAGGAAATTTATTTATATTATGAAAACAATATGTATAAAATATAATGTTACATTAGCAGTTACCCCGGGAATATAATATCACAAAAACAGTACTAAAAATGTCGCGTCGGAGAATTTGGAAAATTTTTACATGCTCACCTTTAACTTTTGTTTTATTTATAGGCATACTCTACTTCTTCTTTAAAAAAAATTCAAAAATAAATTAATATTAATTTCGCACTCTACTCTTTCTCTCTTATAATGGATTAAAACGGTACCGTTATATTTTATTTATAAATTAGCTGCAACGTGTAAAAAATGACGGAACATTGGTTCGCCTCTTTGCTAAGCCCTAGTATATATTTATAGTATCTTCTTGGCGGTCCACGGAGAGGGAACGTAGCATTGAGCGCTTGCTTGAGAGCTATCATGCGTTGAGCGGCCGGTTCTGGTTTGCTGGTCCGGGGTTCAAGCCCCATCTCCGGCCGTTTAATTTCGTTTTTTTTTAGTCGTGAATTCGAAAGAAATTACGGACGTTACACGAAGTTATGGAGACAGACAGATGAACGGAAGGACGGAGGATGGATGGAAGGACGGACGGACAGACAAAGAAATTATAATGTTTGATTATTTTTACATAATTCTCTATGTAACAATAATGTCCGTCGCTAACTTGTACTACGGTACAAAATAATAATGGGGTATTAAATGCAATAAATATGCATAATTCTCTATGTAGCAATGTCCTTCACTAACGTTACAATGACACTACGTTATGCAAGATGACGCTGTTTTCGCAGCCAAAATCTATTGAATTCTCTTAAAAAAAAACTCTGTATCAAGATGTATTTTTTGAGAACACTAGCACGTTGACCAAAAGTGTTGTCATTAGCGAATTATCAAAAAAATCACGGGTCATGGTTGCGGGAGCCAAATAAATGCCCTGGAAATTAAGAAGTGATTTATTAATTAGTAATTAATCAATTATTAAAGGACAAAGTCACTTGACACTAATTAGATTTAACACTAGTATTGATATCACATATTTCGCATTTTGTCACTCGACTATGAACTCTTTATTATTGCCGTGTAACACTTTATTTATCACTCGTTATATCATTCAATATTCAATTCTCGCACATAGAAGTCGCACTTATTTATTTCGCCACTACTGATAAGAACTCGCTTGATTATTTCGCCTGACATATATCGCCCCGAAATTCCACGTCTGGCCACCCGACCATCGCCCTCGGCTTACTTTGCACTTATGAGTATTATTATGAGAAATTCTGTACGTAATCTCTTTTATTATTTTGTAACAATATAAAAAAAAATTGTGTTTTGATTTATGACTTATATAACGCTATGACATAATTAAAACTAATAAACGAGAAAATAAAATTCAAGCATTTTTAAGTTCATTAGTTAGTGTAAGTTACTTTTATTATTATTATTTTGAAATAAAACTTGCAATACCGATAAAGATGAATTAAATTACAATTTTATTGCTGTATAGTAAATATAATATTTGGCGTGTCTTTCTTAAATCATAAATAGCGCTGCTGTGTTTCGTGCCACGGAACGGTTTCCGCTGATTTATTGTAATCGCTACGTCCGGATATTAGGTCGTAGCAGCCTCTACACCAGGGCTCTACGACTTGTATTACGGAGGGTATCAGAATGTTCCAATGTGGGCGCTTTTATTTACGCCAACACCGAGGCGTTCTGCGGCAGAGAAATGTGATCGTTACGAGTTCCACTAATAATACAGCCTTCGCGGGAGACGTTTCAAAATCACACCGCGCGAGCTTTAAAGGAATTCGATCGCCTTGAAAATCCATTGTAAAATGCTAATCGGAAGACATCCGATATTTCAATGGACTTTAATGATTAGACCGACGTAGCCGTCAGCCAAAAAATCACGGGAAATAATAAAAATGTATTATTAACGACCCTCGCGCAACATAAGCCGTGCGCTGGTTTCGTGCCACACTCTAATTGTCTACATTACAGCAATTACGGACAGACAATGAAATTATTATATTTAGATTAGATGTCGCACCCCGAGTGCAAGACATTTCCAAAGTAAAATAATTATTTTAATTGTTTATTTAATTGCTAATACCGTTTAAAGTACCTACCATTTTCCAAAATTATGCACTTAAGTAAGTGTTCTCGCACTACTATCAGCATATTTAATATCTGATATGTATATTGCAAATCACACATTTAGTTTTTATTTAATGATATATTATTTATTTTTAACATTTAGACACTATTATCAATTTACCATAAAAAGTTTATTGTGTAATAATTTCATATTCGAAATGTTAATAAAATATTTATACTTTGTACTCTAATGTCACTCTAGGACCATCTTGAATGACCTGTTGGCAGTCTGTTTGTTGAAAAATAAAATAAAATAAATATCTTCTTCTTCAAACACAGCCAAATTATTTTGTGGTTACACTATAATTATAATTTATAGATATAGACTTTGTTTACACCACTTTTTTATGGGCTCTGAAACCTGTTGATTTTTTTCAATAAAGAAGTGGTGTAAACAAATTTTATGCCTTTAAATTATAAAATAAATATAATTAACAAGAAAACCCTTTGTATAAATCATTATTTTGTTAACTTACAGACATATTTTAGAGCCAATGGTCCCTTCTTTAGGATACAACGTATTCTAAAAATTAAAATACGACAATAAAAGGTCTAAATATATATATGGAGATGAATACCTAATTAAGAACTAATGTGAAAATAAACTTTAATGTAACTATTTAAAGGTCCTGTTTTTTTATAATATTTAATTTACTATGAACACTTTTTCTAATTTCTCAAATTTACCATTTTTAATTTTTAGTATGCGATGTATTTTGATTAAGGGACCATTGTTGACGAGATATGTAAATTTAACAAAATGTTGATGTTAATAAATTATTTTCTTATTAACTAAATAGATAATGAAACCACTAAGTCATTTTGCAGATACTGAAGAAGTTTTTTAAATTTATTTATGGAATCGGATTGATTTTGAAGCACTTATGTATACAACGTGAACATATAAATAATTACCCATACATTACATTATTAAATCCTGATAATATCAATATCTATCCCATATTCAAATTAGTAGCAATTATTATTAATTCCCAAATGTATTGATAATCATTCAGCAGGACGAGGAATTATTCACAAATTATATCAAATGTAATCAGGGATTATCTTCAAATTATATAATTACTCTAATTATCAGCTTTAATTAATTATTTTGGCAAAATTGAAAAAAAAACAGATATTGGTCCATCATCGTCATGATGAATTTGTCATGAATTTGTTTGTTGTAAGTGAAAGTCAAGAGATCAGCCCTGGCATGTACTTCCTCAATTATGCAACTAGTATGCAACTGAATCTGAGGTACAGGTGTATCGTGATTTACATTTTTTGTACGAATAATTGATTCATGCTTATCTTGTCGTGGTTGATATTTATTTGAATCAATGACCAAACTGTCTGGCTATTCCATGAAATACACATAATAAATGAAAGGGGTTAAAAAATTGAAAATATTGCATTTCGGGCGTATTCTGGTGTAGAATCGGAAGGATTTTATACATTTAAAAGAATATTGCTTTAAACTTCATATTAAAAATATAGATGTGTCATGACCAGCTGCGAAATCGATGTGTAATACTATTTTATGAGAAGGACTACAGATGTCTCTAGCATAATTTCTCCAAATATATAGAATGTTTCAATTTGGAACATACATTCAACTTTCAAAATGTTGATAATGTGTGGATTTTCCTACGATGGAATTGGTGAACGATACATTTTGTTAAATCAGCTCATATCGGTTGTAAGCCCTGGGCCATCGCATAAAAGACTTCGACATTCGCTTTAATATAAGTCGAATACAATGCTAAAACCTTGCAAAAATTTAAAAAAGTTTTTTACAAGGTTTTTATCATTTTAGACGTATGTGTGGTAAATCCATGTACGATAGAGTAAAGAATGAAGATTTTAGGATTGAATGTAAAGCTGATCGTAGCATAATACATAGAATAATATTGGTATAGGGTCTCTCAGGTAGTTTGGGCATGTTGAGCGAATGAATAAGGAAAGAATGGTAAGAAAGATATATGATGCAAGTGTTGACGGCGCCAGAAAGAGAGGGCGACCACGGAAGACGTGGCATGACCAGATTAACCAGATACTGGAAGATTGTCCTGTTAGAAGCCTGAACAACCGTCGATCTTGCATGCGAATATGCTTGCTTGCATGAATGTAGATGAAGCGAAAGTTGTATGTCAGGCCAGAAGAGTATGGCGCTCTTTCCTCTCTGCCTACCCCCACGGGGAAACGGCGTGATGATAATTTAGTTAGTTTATCATTTTATTTAAGTCGTATTGAAGCAAATGAATTTTTCATAATCGATATAATTTTCTGTATTGATAGTTAAACTTTTTGCAAAAAATAAGTCAGAAATATTGAAAAAAAATGCCAATTTTTATATTGCATATCTGCATAACTATTAACATTAGGTCATAATATATGCAGGAATCTACAGGCTTACTTAGTTTTTGCAACTATCTCCGGTACACCCTGTATAAAAACGCTTTTAAAATATAACTTAAGTGCGCTACACCTGTTAGTGTTGCTTAATTAGATGTCCACACCAGGCGGGGACAGATGCATGCACCCGGACCTTCCTGACGATGCGCCGCGTCGGCGCGGCGGTCGTAACTCAAGCAGGTGACGTGAAATTTGCACAATGGAACGCCGCACGAGCGCAATTTGTTCTCCCGTGTATTCCCCTGCATAAATTGACACGCATACTGTCGCGTATTCAGAGTCTCCCTCGGTCTTCCATGTTCCCACGCTAAAATATCGGAGATCGTGCGATAGAGCACGGGCCCGAGAGACAAGTGCTGTTCTCCAGCTGGTGCATTGGATATTTTATCAATCTATAATACAGTACAATTTTAAATTATTTTTTTATATAATATCAACAAAAATATTCGTGGGTATGACCAGTAAAGTTTCCTCGAAGCTGGTAAAAAAACTAAATAAAAAACAATGATAAAGAATATGTGATAAATAATAAATATTTCAAAGATTTAAATTATGATAATGCATAAAATGGGAGGGGTGGGGAGAGGGAGGGAATGGGATTCAATTAAAGAAGTATCAAATCAATAGTCATAAATGAGATTACGGAGTTTCATTTTAAATAAAAGCAAATTGTCAGTAAAAATGTCTACATTATTTGTAGAATTTAATAGATTGTATTTTGAGGTGGAACGAGTTACAAAGCGGTTTTTTAAGTAGTTAGTCCTACCAAAGTTTGCGTAAAATAAATTATTTGAACGCGTTGAATATGTAGTATTTAAATGTTTAATAATTATGAATAACAATGAAATGTTCATTACAATTTTAGAATATAATAAAATAATTGTATCATATATTATAATAAGTAATATTATTTTTAATTAATAACAATAATATTATTAAACTATCCAAATTACCCTATAAATAAAAGTTGAATTTTCGTTTAATAATACAAATATATCGAACCTTGTTTTTTTCAATATTTTTCGAAAATATAGAGTTAGTTGAATAGGTAAGGATAATAAATGAAAATATAATTTTTGCAGATTTGACAGTATTTGTAGTGATCTTAGATATTTCTGTTACCCAAAAGTTGTTTTCATCCGTGGTTCCATGTAATTAGCATTTGACGATGTTCACGTGTTATACAGGGTTATTAGGAAAACATTGATACTATATTCCTGCCTTGATTTTAAGTCGAAAGTATTCAAGCAACCATGATCTAATATCAATAGTTATGGAGACATGCGACAACAAAGTTTGCATTTTTTTTCAATATTTCTGACAAGTTGTTTAAGACGTTGGACTATCAGTAACTTATATCGATTACGAAAAATTCATTCGTTTTAATACAAGTTTAATAAAATGACAAAAATCAAAAATGATAAGTTTTCCAATTGGAACTTAAAGTTTTTTATTATTTTATGTGACTTTATTAAAGGCAATAAATTTTTCATATTGGTTTTCATATTTCAGTTGCTTGAACATTTTCGCCTCATAATCAAGGCAGGAATATAGTCCTGCGAGGTTATTAATGTGTTAAAATAAATCACGCAATCGCACTTATTTTCTCTCCTGAGTAACGTGTCTCTCATATTCTGATGCACGTTACGAATAACTCAGGTTCTGACTAGAAACATTCTTGCTTGCCTGTAGGTACTTTCTTGATATACTATCGCTGTCACTACAACATCAAAAAACTATTTTATAGACCCGTATTCATGTTGCTTTTCCAGATGTTTCCAGAATCCGGTGGACAATCCTAAAACCTTCTAATATCTTCCAATTTTGGTGTAAGAGGTGTATAATGCTAAAAAATCACCAATTATGTGTAATTCTTTCTGATTCTACCATCTCGTGACAATCGTGTTTTCTGAGCCTGAGAATTGTGTAATTTTATTTATTCTTTTTTAAATTGTATTCATATATCTTTTTACAGGCTTATTTCAAAGCTCTATATGACGTTTATGGGTAAAAATATATGATTCTTTTAGAGGTAAAACTCACTAACCGCAATATTGGTCAAAAATATTATGAATAGAAAAAATTCATCTTTTTTCGATCTCTGTATTCCATGTAAATTCAGTAAGTGAATATTTGGTTCTAAAAGGTTCAGGTCATTTTATTTGACTCGTTTTATAACAAACTAATTTTAATGTTCTGTATAAGTTACTTTAATGGTATTCCAACGTTTAACATAAAATCAGCTCGAAAGAATACAACGCAAACTATGTAAATGCATCGCCTATCGTACACGATCACCAGGAGATATTGAGACCGTATATAACAGATTTAGAATCAGCAAACTAATCACTCGAAGACAATTGTCTGATCTGACCTTCTTCTACAAATCTGTCAACGGACAGATAGACTCGCCCGAGATCCTGGAACAATTTGGCATTATCACTGCTAGGCCGGATCTAAGAGTGCGTAGATTGTTAGAAACCACTAAATCCACAAAAAGTTACGTGTACAATGGCCCAAGAAATAGGATTGCCAATCTGGTGAATAGCCACTGTGTTGATATCAACTTCTTCGATGAATCATACGTCTCATTCTCATCAGCGGCAAAAAGATTGTTATCACAGTATTAAAATTACCCTCAACCCTATATGATTATACCATGTTGTTACTATGCTAGTATTGTTTTTTATATATGTGCAATTTTTCTAATCCATTCATTTAAGTCTATTATTTTTGTAAAATCAATGTATATAGCCGATTAGCGTATGAATAAATAAATAAATAAATAAATAAGCCAGAAATATTTTTTTTTAAATGCGTACTTTGATGTAGCTTGTCTCCATAACTATTTATATTAGAACATTATTGGTTGAACAATTTTGACCCATATTTTTAGTGAAAATCTACATGTAAAGTATTGTGGACTAGCTATGTTATTCTTTGTATATTGTATAGATCGGATTGGAATCTCTTGGTATAATGATAATGATTCTGCGTTTGAACTCGAGGATCAAAATAAACCACCCCAAATTCAATTCAAAGCACATTCTGTTTTTTTTTTTTAAATTAAAGCAGTAATTAGACATTACTTTGTAACAAATCTTGATATATCAAAAATATTTACTTCAAATAATAATTGTGAAATAACTTTGAAAATACCCGTTTGCATTTTATTATTTAACGTTTCCTCTGTAGATTAGTTTTGAGTGTCATTAGGTGTGTGGGAAGGACATCTAATGGGTGAGCCAGACCGAAGTGTCATGTTTGTTGTGGAAATATTCTTAGAATTAAGGTTGTCATTAAATAAGCTTAATTATTTATTACATTTGACAGGTATAAAAATAAAGGCCGCAATACCCAAAAAACTAAAAAAAATATTTTGAATACGTTATCGAGGATCACTAATTTAGAATTTACTGAATTCTAGATTTCATGTAGGTATCTATCCCTTTGAAAATCATGTTTCCTATAAATTTACAAACAATATTTTCCATAAAAACTCAAATTCAGTATATTCTATATTTGTAATTCTTGATGACTTCATTCTTTTTCTTTATTGATATCTCTGTTTTTTCTTACTTCTCATATTAATTATTAAATTTATTCTCCTTTAATAACAGCAAAACGTTTTTATAGAAAGAATTTTATTAAAAAGAAAAAGTTTTACATAAAACAACTATTTGTTGAACAATCAACATTTTTTGGGGTCGATGTAGGGGAACTGGGGGCATAACCGCATATGGAGGCAAAACAGTTTTTATACACATCAGTATGAATATTTTTTTCTAAACTGTTTATACAGATTGTGTTCACGTCGAGAAAACAGTATGTGACAGTTTGACGTTGATATCTAGTGTACCTATATGCTGCGTTGTGACGAAATTATTTTCGTTTTTTTTCAATTTATGTATGAATATTATACTTGCACCACATTTTTAGTGTTATTTTAATTTCATAATTTTGTTTTTAATATGTTGATGAGTGTTGATTAAAGTTGTGGAATTGATATTTTATATCAACATAACCTAAAAAATAAGCAATACATATGTACTTTTTCAAAGATATCATTTGGGGGCAAAACCACATAGAGGCAATACAACAACCTCGAAGAAAATCACAAAAGGGAAAGACAGCAATACTGACTAGTTCGCCATACAAAACAGAATTGGAGTTTCAAATGACACAGAAAATTAAAAAATATAAGTAAACTATGCCAAAGGCTACCTAAAAAATGCCTTTTATATTTGTGTACGTGTCACAAAATTTTTAGATAGGCTGGTTTGTGATGCAAAGAGTGTATTCCACGAGTTCATCGACAACGTATTCCTTTGGATGACGATGATTTGTTTGTCTATCCTACGTGTTACAAAGCAGAATCTGATAGTGATTCTGACAGTATTGATGCAGACCAACTTTATAATTTTATTTTCAAAAATGACATCAATAGAAACCAGTTAAAATAATGTAACAATATAAAAATATAACAAACAAACCGTTGTACCCCTATGATTTTTTAATGGGTCGGATATGACCCATAGTGGGGGCCTTTTTTTCTCACTTTGTGCTTTTAAATATAAAAATATAATAAAACCTTGCTAAATTTTCAATTTAATTACTAAAATGTAAAGTTTTTGAATGCTGTTATCTGAATTAAATACAAAAGAAAATACAGACACCATCAATTTGGTTCTAAATTTATCCAAATCTTACGGGGGCGGTTACGCCCCCAGTTCCCGTACCATTCATCAGGATAAAACGTACCTATACCTATTAAATATTAAGATTCAAAGTACGGATATTAATAAAACAAGTTGATAATGGCCGTTGGCTCCAAAACATGTTGATAATTTAATATAAAATGGTGATTTTATAAAAAGTGTTTTCTTTTTATTAATATTAAAAATATGTTTGAGAATAACGTTAATAATATAAACGAAATTTTATTAGGTTTTGCTTTTATCAATATATTATTCGTTTATTTTTTTCTGTTTCAAACGACCTTAAAAGCATCATAAATAATATAGTATTTTTATAGCCACGCCCAGCTCATATAAGGGGAACTTTTGTACACTAGAACATAATATACAAGGTGTCTCGAAACTAGTAGCCAAAATGTCGAGGGAGTTTTCTTCACTCATTTTTGAGTAGAAAATATTCTTTATACTTTGGGTGACAAATGGACAGTTACGGAGATCACCGACATCAGAGCATTTTTTTTAAATATTTCTGACTCGTCTTTTGTAAAAAATTAGACTATCGTGAAAATAATTTTTATCGGATATTGAAAATTCCTTCGCTTTGATACAAGTCAAATAAAATTATTAGAATCATGAAAAAATTGAAATTTTTTCGCAAGGTTTTAATCATTTTATTTAACTTGTGTCAAATATTTGTTTTATCTCTGAAATTTTTAATACGATCTTACGTCAATATACTTTCTTTAATTTATTTAGTCTGCATGATTCAGTCAGATTAACAGACAAAATTGTTTGCTTTAGTATTTATATAGTCGATGAACATTATTTTATACAATAAAATATTGTGAGTTACAGAAATATTTCAAAAATGAAATGTAAATGTGTATTCAATGGAGTCTAAATTAATAAATCATTTTTTGTAAATTCTTTGCGGTTTTGGATAATTAAGAGCGATTTTAAATCAGAAAAAGATTCGTTATTAATAGTAGACACAATTAATTTTCAACCCATTTTTTAAAAAATTATGAAGTTAATTGGGAAGACTGAAGATTAGTTCATTTTTTTTTAATTTCGTTCAGGAATCTCAACAGTATAATTGTTTAAAATAACACAATGTATTGAGAAGTTAGTAGACTTATAATAATAGAAATCCACGACATATATGAAATACTTAATTCAAAATAAAATAAAAAGACAATATGAACAAATAAGAAAAGTACTTACATTTTTTGGATGATTCGATGGTGGTTCAAATGATTAATAAGTGATAATTTTCGTATTTTTTAAACTAAAAATTTAGATAAAAAATAAATAAAATAATATAATAAAATATTGTCACGAGATGGTAAAATCGGAAGAAATTGAGCGTAATCGAGAATTTTACATCACTCTACAGCTTTTACAGAATATTGGAAATTACTACAAAGGTCTGGAATAATCTACTAGATTTTGGAAACATCTCGAACAAATACGCAACGGGATCACGCCGAACACACTGTTGTAATAAAAAGTGAGACGAGTCCATAGAAAGCCGAACCTTCGCGAATTTATCAGAAACAAGCGATTGACATAACGTTGCGAGCGGGGTGCTTACTTAACCTGTGCGAATTAAGCAACGTGCATTAGTGTTCAGGAGTGAGAATTGGAAAGACCGAGCTCCGATTAAATCTGTGTTTCATTTGCCTCTCACAGCAACGATTCTGTGACAATATTTCGTATTTAGCCGCATTTACCCTGTCCGCCTCTACATTCTTTCATTCTCAATCTAATTACTAGATTTCTATGTGACTTCAATGCCTGTAATTAGATTAGTTTATATTTTACTATCCTAAAGAAGTTACTGTGCAAATAAAACCGGTAAACCACGCAGAAAATTCCATTATGTTCGATTTTGAAACAGTAGAGGAAACCAAACCATCTCTTAGATTTGTGAAAAGTTTCAAATAAAATGGGTGCCTTTTGGTCCAACGTTCAGAGTCAATCGGAAACTTCTCCAAGACAGAAAAATTGTTAAAGATAATTTAAGGGGTTATATACAGTTGGAATTTTCAAAAAATTGAATTTTTTATTTAAATTTCGTAATCTACACGTATTTAAGTAAACACACAGAAAATTTCTAGTCAATCCGGCTATTATTTTCAAAGTTACGCGCATATTTGTAAGCGTTCGCGAGGCCGGGGCGCCAGCGCTCACCTAGAGAGCAGTCCCTTTTATTTTTACCTACCTATTGTAAACGATGTACCTTTTATTTACCTGCCCATTGTAAATGTTCCCTTCTAATGTATTCAGATGACTAAAGTGAAAGTGTGGGCCTGGAATAGACGACTCGATGTAAGTTGAAAAAATTTTTTTTTACTCTATGTAAAGCGCTTTTGAAACATTAAAGCCGTTTTTCTCAAAACTGTCTCTTTAAGATCGGTGACAAATATTTCTCGGAAACGGCTCAACCGATCAGTCTCAAATTTTAACACAAGCTTCTTAAATATATGTTTTTTCTCGCCGATAAATATATATTTTTTTATAAACAATTTAAGGCCAAAATTTTGGTGAAAAATCGATTTTTTTTGTGAGAAGTAGCCATTTTGTCAAAAAAAAATATTTTCCTTATTCCTTCGATTAATTACAAGATAATACAATATTTTGACGAAATCCATTTGGTTTTTTTCATTTTCGATGATCCAGTCCAGAGATATCGTTGTCACCGCAAGATGCCTTTTTTGAGAGGAGCTCCTGGAGATCATCTATAGCAGCTTTCAAAATTATTATTTTACAAATACAAAAATGTTAAAATACAGTTAAAAGTAGCCGTAATATGTGTACAAATTTTCACATTGATAAATTTAAAAGTCTTCTCAAAAAAAATTCTTGAAAAGTCGCTTTTTTTGGGCCTCCTGACTGTATATAACCCCTTAACTTACTTACATAACATCACGCCATTTCTCCGCAGGGGTAGGCAGAGAGGAAAGAATAATGATAATTTAAGGGGTAGACAGAGAGGATAGAATACCGACTATTATAGCTTAAAGAAACTACCGCGAAGCTTTCACAGCATTGCGAAACAGTGAGCCAAGGGACAAGATGTCTTACTTTCACTTTTCACTTTAATCTTATGCCATCTGCAGCCATCTTTGGCGCATTTCAACACGTATTATATTTTTTACGTACCCTTAACAATCGTGGTGGGTTTACATGCCTTGATACAGAAAAAGTTACAATGACAAGCGTTTACAAAAATAATTGTTATGGGGCGCTGCGCTATTTTTCCGCTTAGCTAACTGAAAAATTCGTGTTCAATATTTTACGTGGTAAATTAGATTTCTGAACAGATTTACATATCAATTTCAGTGATATTATAATATAAAAAACTAATCTTAATAAGAAAAACTCTATATCTGTTTGTGCTCTGTATGGTCCTTCGCCTTATGAACGACAAATAACTTTAAATATTCTTTACTCTTTTGCTAGAAATTTATTAATATAATTAAAAAGAATATAACAAACATTTTTCTCCCTCCAGCTACCTTAACCCCTCCTCTTATATAAATTAATATTTTTATCAATGATTTATTAACAATTAAAAATATATTACTTGATATTTATGATGATAAAATAATGAGTTTAGACATTTTTCATTAATCAAATGCTAACTCAGCTACAATACATTAATAAGGATACAATACAATTATAAAGATACAAAATAAATGAAAGCATAGAACATAAAAATAAAGTAAAGAAATTCAAAATGTATCATCAAAAAATAAGAGACTTATCAGCTGATTTTACAAATCTGGTAATAGTCCTCTGGTATTCATAAAAACTATCTTAAAAATAAATCGATGATATCTGTGATAACCTACCATTGGTCTAGGATAGATCAGCAAAAGTCCAGAATGATCTTCAAGGTTTATTTCGTCCCTTGAGAGATAAAACTCAATAAGTGATATTGGTGTAGTTTTGAAAAAATGAGGTTAAACATTTAACATGTGATATTAACATTATTTGAAATATTATAATTATGAGTTTTACGACTTAATAACTATAAATAGTCACGGAATATTCATTTACTGATTTTTACCTGGAACAAAGAGATGGAAAAAATATGAATGTTTATATTCAAAACTCATTTTGGCCAATATTGCGGTTAGTGAGTTTTACTTCGTTTTATTCCGTACAAAATACAACAATATCGTATCAAGGTACAATTAGCCGTTCTAGATAGCTTTCCAGGTGCGTGCTTTCGTGATAACTTTCGTAATGGTGCTCCACGCACCTTTTATCCTATTTTCCCTCTCTGTCTCCCGTCCTTTTTATACGCTCAGACAGACATTCATCCAGATATAAAGCAAAAACATTATCATAAATTTATATTTTATAATATAACATTTACATTAACAGTTAAAAAGGGCCATATTGTGATTGAAAATTAAGAGGGAGAATGTATTGTGTCCTTAATCATCGATAAGAAACGTTCACTAATATGTTTTCTGCACAAAATACTTGGTCAATATTACAATGAATTATTAAATTTAGATACACCAAGTAAACATTTTTCCCTTGTTTTGCAATTCGTTAACATTTAAATATTCTAAGCGCTTTTCATAAATTTCAAAAAAAAAATTCTGAACACTTTTAACCAAATTTCATATTAATCGAAATGACCAAACGATACATTCAAATTCCAATCTATTACATTAACAATAATGTACCTATTTACATTAAATACCATATATTTCGAATGGCATAGTAACTATTTATGATATAATAATCCCACCTCCACAGATCTGACCTGAACGAAATTGCATAGGTACATCACTATTATTTAGTCCCTACACAAAAAGACAGCCATCTCTCCCCCTAAATGCCTTTCTTAATCATAACTAAATCTTAATCCCAGGTATCACCGAGTACAAACCGCTAGTTTAAAATAAAATAATAATTCCCGTAAATTAAATTTACATCGCAATGTTCAAACATGAAAAGGGTGTGGTAAATCAAATAACTATTTTCGACGTAAATCCTTGTTACGTTTACTCCGCAGACATAAAAGCCAATTCTGTAGATCAAACGACCGGTGATCGGGTGGAACATCGACGCTGGGCGTGCAAAACCGCGAATCTGCGAATCTGAAAGATAAACTTTACAGAACAGAATCGAAACTAAATCGCTCGCAATCACTTATTATTTGTGATCGGAGTTCACGGAATGAAGCACGATGAGAAAAATCTCAGAGATTTAGTCCTTATTTAGTTAGAGATAAATCTCAGTGCCATGTGCACATGAGTTAAAATTTTAATATGTATCAAAGTATAAAATAACTAGCAAAAAGAACACACCATTCCCCGGAACTCTTATAGGAGTGAGAAAGAGGAGTAAGTGTAACCATAATTGAAAAAAAAAATTGAATCAACAAGAATATAATTATACATAATTATTAATTTTTAAAAACTAACTACTAAACTGATTGCTTTTAAGCGTCTACCGGTTTCGATTCCGTAATGTATCTTCGTTAGGACGGACGTACAAACTTTCATAAATTAAATTTTCAAGAGTCAAGTATTAGGTGGAGGTACGGCCTCATTTGTGGTGGGAGAGAGGGGTGGAGTTTGATAGTGAGATATTGAAATGGGGAATATATAAAATAATGGATTATTCTATAAACTTTATTGGTCGTTAATGATATAAGATTTCGTATTGGGGGACTGTTTGATTTCTAAATTATCTACTATTTGTATATAAAATTTCGACGCCGTTTTCTTTTTTTTAAATGTGGCTTGTCTCCTATTACCTTCTGACCGTCATTAGGGTTACAGTGCGTTGTTCTCTCTCTTTTTAATCAGATTTACAAATATTTTTATAGTTACAGACACAAACTTTATTTACTGTTAATACTCCATGTTCGCTAATTATGATTTGCCACTGTGCACCCTAACGCGTAGAGGCAGCCATAGTTTCTTCAGAAATCATTCCCAAAAGGGAAGAAACAGACGTCACATAACAGGTCACCGTTCCGGAGGGAAATAAGCCATATGTACAGTAAGTAAAACTATGAATTGCATGACAACACTAAAGAATTCTCAACTATGTTGGGTCGAACATTGCAAAAGAATGACTCCTGCAAAGTACCCACATATGGCTTTGTATCAGAAAAAGCACGTGACTAAAAAAAGTCTTGTAAAATATGGGAAGATAGTATTAAAAAGTACTAAATAGAAAACTTGAAGGCTTTCTGTAGATCGTAGCCACAAGACGATGATGATAATGACTAACTCAATGATCTGCTTGGATTGGTAAATAAAGGTTTTTGAAACATGTACGTGACGTCAGATTTGCAGCAAAACTCTGCACATAGCGCAAAAACGTCACCTAAAACGTCACAAATACCTACATCTGTTTATTTACTAACTGAAGAGTTAAACAAACAAAAGGGTATGAGACTCGGTGTGTATACAGTAGATCGCGAGAGTTTCTCCTTTAAATCTCACGACTGCAAAACCCTTGTTTAATAAATTGTCCCGCATCTAAAATCTCATGAAAATCTCATCCGTATATACTGGCTATTAAACTGGCAGGAATGTTGACATTCGCGGTTGTTCATTGTTCTTTTGCTATTCGCTCGTAATTTGAGCTCCTCTATCGTATTTCTCAAATAAACGACGTGTTGACATTCGTATTTGTTTTTTTGTTCGTTCGACAAATTCAAATTAAGAAAACAGTGAAGCAATTTTTTTTAATGCAGCATTGTAATTTTTTCGATTCGTGTCAAAAAACGTTAATTTAAATTTTTGTTAGATGCATCCGTAATATTGCACGCCAATGGTCGACATCTTTGAATAGAATATTTTTATCTTAGTTTAAAAAATCTATTACTTAGGACTTAATTGTTAAAAAAATATGTTTTAATTATATTTAAACTGTCGTCATTAAAAAATGGGCATTATCGTTACACCTTTAAAAAAATAGAATAGCTACAACTTACAGTACATGAAAATACATTTAAAACCAAACCTAATAACCTAATCTAACCTCATATATTGCCTATGAAATGTCAAAATATGCAGTGCATTTTTCGAAACTTTAAAGTGTAATATCTTATTTAATACTTACTTTTTAAATGTAAATTATATTTCGTTTTGTTATTAGCACATTCAATAATAAAGTGAAATAATCATTTTCGTTGTATATGCAATGGGACCACTATCTTGGATTTAGCCCATCCCGAGTGTTTTACCCATATTCTGATTTGGAGAATCCCGGTTAAAAGTCGGTGGTGACCATTATCAGTCTCCGACAACCTTTACCAATCCCCCACACAACCATTTTGAAAACATCTAAACTTTTTACTTAACTATTACAATGTTGTTAAAACATTACGCCAATGATTGTTTCTGTTAATAAAATGAATATGAGTTTAATTTTTAGGAACCAGGAAATATAGTGTTGTATATAATGGACAAAAACATATTTAGGTCATTTTAGCCGACAATTGACTGAACATTAAACAATTTTGTGAGTATTCTTCTTTCTTGTTAGTAATCTTATTCTATTCATATTTCTGTTATTTATTCATATATATTCATATATCATTACGTTAGTCACTGCTTAAAATAATTTTATAAATAAAAATATTGTCATTCTGTAATCAAAAATGCTGTTTACAAATATGAAAACATTATATACATTTTTTTTACTTCAATCTAATTAAGTGCTATTCTTATTTCTTCAATTCTGCTGCACTTATTTTTTTTTAGATTTCATTCTTATCTTAACTTTCTTGACCTGAGGAGATAATTTTAGTCCTGTGTATTAACTCTGCACTATTTTTATTCAATTTTTTTCTCAACCTTCCAAGAATTTTTTCTTATTATTTTTAAAACATATTCAAAATGACGTATCCTGACATTTAACTATTGCATAAAACCTTGATTTATCAATTCACTGTAAACACTGACATGTGTCTGGGCTTAGATTTTATTGTCATGATATAATGATTTTGTCATATTGCACATTTTACAAAGTGGTGTTAATCAAAACACGACTGGATAAAAATATTTCACAACGCTTCTTAAACTATCCATGAATCCATCGTAAAATTATAAATATGTTTATTTTAAAATATGTGCATATATTTATTATTATGGCGCATACACGGGTAGGATTTTGAGCTCTCATCATTATCAATTTCCCTATAAAAGTCGTACGCATTAATTGCTTATAAAATGGTATGTGTACAAAATGATAAAGTTACGGAAGTGCATCGTATTTCGCTTCGCGTTCAACTGTGAATTATTGTTTGCATGCTTTTGAGACAAATCTCATGTATGTACATGTACCATTATAGTTATCGATTATACTGACTTTGTTATCCCAATGTAGCATACTCTTTTTGTAAATCGATAGTCTAGCAAGGATAATAAGATAATAAGATAATAAGAGCCGCTAGACTGTAACTAGCATCTTCTTTCTTGCAGATTTTCATTGCAAGGTTCATCATCAGGGCTGATGTATTTTTGTGGGTGTTGATGTTGTGGTTAAGTATTGGCTTGCAGTACCGTGTCAAAGGAGTTTTTCGATTGGGTGTTGCCATAGAATCCGAAACGTTGGGCAAAAAGATTTTATGTATACGGCAAGACTGTCCCAGAAAACAATATTCTGAATTCAATATTCTGAACGACCATAAAAACTATTACATATATACGCCTCAAATTTAGAAAGATCTAAGACAGATTGGCAATGCAGTTTCGCACGCAATGCAAGGAAAAATCAGGCGACTTTCCTTATTTCTCTCTCCAAACTAAATGGATGGTCCAAGGACAGAAACTCATCTGGCTTTGAGTTGTACAGTAACGTCACTGACGATGATTATATACGATCAGTGAAGCCATTGACCAGTAGCAGTAGAAGTTTCCAGTTTTTCGGATGTATGCGTGATGACGCAATGATACTCTGAAATGCAGTGAATGGAAATGTGAAAGATCTGAGAAGAAGAAGGATATGTCTACGGACCAGAACAAGATCGATACTGGATATCCTATCGCAACGGCTTTACTCACAGTAGAGAAAAATTTCATTTTTTTATTTATTTCATTAAATATGTGTAGTCTTACTATACCTGTCTCACTAGAAAACATGAAAGAACCTTGTATATAAATTGGTTGAAGAAAAAGATCAATCATCATCTACATTCTGCCACAAATAACAGTGTTTACACGAAATCATGATTACCCCAATAAAATATGTTATCTGGCTTGACATATAGATTGTCACTTTATTTGGATGATGTCTCATTAGATCATCGACACATTTTGTTTACTCAAATTTTAATCATTGATTTTACATTTTTCGGATACTTTAATTATGAAACATTTTCCAGCATTGTATTGTATAGTTTAGGGCCTAGGTAACTAAAATTAATTTATCCATAGCTGGTTCGCGGCCTTGGGACTTAAATTGGATCTTTGTTTCTGCGTGTAGGAATTTGTGGGTTTTTTTGGTTATACGTGTAAGCTAAGACAGTTTTTGGCGTATATCAGTATGCGCGGTCTTATTACTCTTCCACAACGGACATGTCACCTCTCTCACATGGTTTGCATACTGGGTCAATGGTATATTTTAGAAAAATTAATGTAGATTACTCACAGCCATAAGGCTGGTTTCCACACCACCAGCACTAGACAACATGGTTAATCAGCACTAAGGTAAATGGTCACTATCTTTGTAACAAGCAGGAACGTGCAGTGAAAACAAGAAGCATGATTTTTTTCTAAGCATATATTTTAAAAAGAAACCGAAATAAGAGATACATATTGTACTATTCCTGTGACAATAATTATAATTAACATGTTATTCAGATTTTAATATTTCACTAGTTGTAACCCATTAAAAATGATGGTACTTTTACAAAGAAAGAAAAAGAAATGAAAAAAAGAACGAAAATTAAAAAATAATAATAAAATATACTATAAAGAAGTTAAAGGCAGACAACGAAATTATTGGGATAATATTCTGCTGGATAAATAGTTAATTTAGATTTTTTTTCCAAATATGTATTTAAATAAAAGTCATGCTTCTCACTGCACGGCCCTGGTAACGAGGAATCTCGATCCTCAGTAATGAGGCAACCGATTGTAGAAGAAAATTTTTAACAAAATATATTCCGAATGCCCGAGCTTGTAGAAGACGATTGAATAAATTTGCACTCAATCGAAGAACAATAAAATGTATAATGATGGTATTTCAGCGATGAATATATTTTGACCTTCAATATTATTTTATTGCCACTTTGATCCATCAAAGTCACAAAAGGTCAAAAAAATTATTGAATATATTTTTTTATAGTTCTTTTAATAGTTTTATTCCAGCAAATATTGTTTGTATTCCTCCCGTCTATCTCTCTAGTGCTTCATTAATGTCTAGGATCACATTTCACACTTTCTATAATATTTCGTTTTTGCGTAGTTAATAAATAATATTTTCTCGGAAAATATACTTAAGGCGATTCTCACTTTCACAGATACAAGATATTAATATTAGATTAAATAATAACAATCGTGAATAATTCAGCATCCTCTAGAGATTCTTAAATAGCCTTTCAAGCAGCAATCCGTCAGGTTGTATAAAATAAACCTACGTCAAAGGATACTTCTGGAAGGAGCTACGTGCTATAATATTAACTGCCGGGGATTATTTTGAAAGGTTTCTGACTCTAAGTTTTTCCCTGCTTTATACACTCCACTTCTTGGGATTATACGTTAAATTATTCCAAATTATGTGTTTACTAAAAAGGATTCTCCAATCAGTTTTAATTTAAAATACATTAGAATGCCCCGAGATAGAAAATACAAAGGCGACTCCCATAGTCCGGTGGGCATGACACTGACTTCTCATACCCGAGGATCTGGATTCGATTCCCGGTGAGATCACAAGTACATCCAGGCGATTGACTTAAGCCAGTAGTGTTTTTTGTAACGTTTCGCTACAGTAATTGGCCTGTTTAAGCTTAACAAAAAAATCCACTATACTGCCGAGAATCGTCATTAGAATTTCCTAAAATTATAATACAAATCAAATTTATGACTTTTTGATACTATATATAGATTCCGTAATTCATCTCATTGAAAAAATATTTGTTAAAATTATTTTATTTTTATAAATGAATTATATATTGACAACTACCAAAACTTGTGCGCGTTTGGTTAATGTAAAATTAATTCAATTTAATAATTGATTTTCTTTTGTTTTCATGTATATTAATCCCAATTTATGAAATTTAAATATTGTACTCGTTTTCAACAAGAACAAATATATAAAAATTCAGCTTGCGTATGTTTGTGCTTCAATTGCATTCGATTGACTTGAACTTTTGACGCAATCTTGCATTTGAATACGCGCACGTTTTTATATACCTACTATGCCTAGTAGTATATAGATGTCACACTTGTGAAGGTAAAAAACATGCTTTTTTGAAAAACATCTGATTCAAAATACCAGACTGAATTACAGCAACGCGTGGTCGGGTACAGCTAGTATTTTATAAAAAATGTCGTTTTTTTCTCGTTTTGTTTAAACGCCTGTTTTATTTATGCACTCCTCTAAGTTTTACGTTAAAAAATCGCAAGTTCTTTCCCGGGCAGGTATATTTATTGTCTTACGGGAACACAGTACTAGGTACAAAGCCTCTAAAAGTTTCTGCGAGTTTCTTGTTTGCAAAGTTGTTGCAAGAAAACCTGCAAGATATATAGGTAAAAATTTCGTCTTGGGCGCCAACTTCATCCCCATTTCTGGAAAAGTTTTAAAAATATACAGCCTTCGATTACGGTGGCTCTTGTGTTTCACTTCATAATGTACGGAGTTTCAGCATCAGGGGGAAACTTTGTATTGGTTTAAAAATTTAAACAATTTTATTTTATTTTTTTATTAAACACAATATACCTAAAACCCTTTTTAGGATACCGGCAATAACATTTATCACAATCATTAAAAGCATTTTTAAACGTGGTAAAGCATATGTGTTTTTTTATTTATTTTTCGGTGATGTTTCGATAAAGTGTTCGAAAATTCATAAAAATCGTAATAAGTTAAACTTTATACAAAAAATAATTACAATTAAAATTTACGTATTCAATTAAATAAAAAAAGATATAGAAGTACATACTAAAGAAATAACAATTTACATTTCATTTATAGAGAAAGAATAAATTATATTTCATATAAAAAATATTTTAAATAAGGTAGTTTTTAATGGTTATATCACTTTATTCAACTAAACTGCATCGTTGTGTTTATTTTATTAAAGCATATATTTACACATTTTATACAATATTTTCATTGCTTGTATCCATGGAAAAACACACATAAATGATAGCATTAAATATTTTCTTTTGAGCATGAAAACATGGAAAATTATGGAACGTCTCATATTTTATACAAAATTAAGATATCGTTAGCTCTATCCTCCCAGACTGTTATAAATCAATATACGTCCGCAATTATGAACATTGAATATTTGATTGATTTTTTCCAACAAGGCTATCAGAGTTAGGGCCGGTTGTTTCAAGTTGGATTAAAGTAAGCGTTATTTTAAAGCATAGATTTTTACGTTCTCCACCAATCAGACGATCGTGAAAATCTATGCTTTAATCGACCGCTTTCTTTGATCGAAGTTGAAACAACCGGGCCTTATTCGTACGCCCACACAACATGAAATTAATTTTATTCCTGGAAAAAAATCCTTCAATTTTACATGTAAAATAATACCTATTTTTATTTATCAATAGCCAACGGCTCTTATTCGAATAATATATAAATTTGTATAATATTTCTTCATTATTGAGTTTTATAAGTATTATAAAATATTTATATATTTATACCTATTTACACTTAAACCTAATGATCTGTGTATTTACAATAGTATTTTTTTGTCATTTTTAATATCAATATTTTCTTGCTATACTGAAAAAGCTCTTGAAACTCTCGCCGTTGAAGAGATTAATTTTTTTTTCTTATAACAAAGCTTCAATGTGGCGATGTGCGCCTGGATATTAGCGGACGCCCTCCAGTGTTTGAGATTAAGAACTCTTGACTATAGAAGAGCTTCATTAAGTGTCGGTTTTTGGGATCAAAGGCAAGAAGTGTTTGGACAGCAGGAATAATTAAGCGGTTCTATGATCACGCCGTTGCATATCCAAGATCCCGGCTTTGTTTACCTGGCGGTCTACACGAGACGTGGATTAATACGTTATCCAAAGTACTCGTACCAAAATGAACCCGTATTAGGTATTCCAGTTTAACACTTGACACATTATGACAATGTTTCTAATCACCTAGAATCTAAATGGGATCAAAATCTTTAATCTATAATTAAAAAAAGTCTTTATTTTACGGTCTTCGGTGTTCTTAATAATATTTGAAATGAATGTCAACCATACATTTTTATTTTACTTTTCATTTTCATCACCTTCTGTTACTTCGATTACAATAAGTACGTACAAAATATGTACATTTCGAATACTGCAGAGTGTTCATGATTCATGAAATATCACACACTTAAATCAAAGGAAATCTAATGTAGCAATCTCGAACAAACAAACATATATTAAAGAATTGTTTTCACCGAACTTTTCAATCACGCGATGTGCATATCTAAGCTTTCTGAAGGACACCCAATATTATAAAATGTTTGGAAATAGTCGTCACTGTACATCACTTCTATAACATCAGGCGGTCCTCGTAGCCCAATGGGCATAACAATAGCTTCTCACACCGAGGGTTTTGGTTCGATTTTCGGTGAGGTCACAATTAAACTGTGATTTTTTTGTAACGCCGAATTGGGCCTCTTGGCCTTTGGAGCGCAAAAAACAATATTATTTTCTCGTGTGTATGGACGATGTATCTGGAAGGTAATGAAGTGTCGGTGGTGCAATATACCGCTCGAATCGACGGTCTGCCTCAAGTGACGGTTTCGATGATCCACGGCACAAACTTGGATATCCTGGTGCAGACGCCGGGCAGGTTGGCCTCCGCGCAGCCGATGCCCCAGCTGATGATGCCGGCGAGGAAGTAGCGCCCGTCCGCCCCGCGCACCTGCAGCGGCCCCCCGGAGTCCCCCTGGCAGGAGTCCTGGCCGCCCCGCTCATGCCCGGCGCACAGGAAGATCTCCGGGATGAACTCGTGCCGCCCGGCGCGCAGGAACATGCTCTTGCAGCGGTCGTTGGATACAATCGGCACTTGAACCTGGAATGCGGAACAGTGTTAAAAATTATCAGATAAATATACGAGTGGTATAAAAGTTAAGGCAGCAATGTCTCGCCGAACTGTTTCTATAGGGCCCCTATAGGCAATCTGTCTTGATATCTTTTCTACCCATTCCTCACTGTCCCTCCTTCCCACTCAGTCCACCCTTGCCTTAGTTCTGTTAAAATTTTATGCTTTGTATTTTTTGATAATATTCATTTCATTTTGTCACATCACACATATGTGTTAGTGTGTATTGCTACCTTTGTTTTAAAGGTGATTTGATAACACGATTTTGGATGGGATAGAGCTATAAAAATCTCAAATTCACTACATTCTGAGTTCAGTTTCAGTGCCGATAAATCGGCGTTTATTAGCTTAATAACTTTTATAACAGCTTGCATCAAAACATAATTAATCTAAGTAATCTTCGGTGCTTGCATTCAGGACATTTTCTTTATATTTTGAATATTGCCGCATTTGCTTTTATACCTTTCACTTCTTTGTAAATTGTATCTATGGTTCAAAAAAATCAAAATACATAATAATCTATGTAACAATGTCCGTCATGCTAGTTTTGGCGGTTATCATAGCCGTAGCTTTCCACCGAAATTTATTGAATTCTGTATATAACATATGCACATTGTCCAAGAATGGTGTTAATATTTATAAAACATTTTTTATAAAACAAATTTAAAATATTTTTAGTAAAAAAAAAAAACAATTATGGTATTAAAGAACTTTGTATAAGAGAATTATGTGTTCTGATTTGTGTACCGCCTGGATACAATAACTGCTCATAAATGTATAGCTAAAATTCAATGATGTAAAAATACGTAATTTTTGACGAGCTTATATTAAATTTTTGCTTTAATTGTAGTTGGATATAATTATTTTTAAAAAAATTAATAAACAATATGGCTAATAAAAAAAATTAATAAATACATGAATTAATAAGCTTTTTAAATTTCACTATTCAATAGGTACATTGAAGTAATAAAATTTGATTTGATGATTAAAATACGATTTCTAAATTAAAATATTTAGAAATCAGTGTTCTAATTCTTATACAAAAATCAAGAGGGAATAGCAAGATGGTAAAGCCCCTCGCTTAGCACGTGAAAGGTAGTAGAATCGACACTCGGAGTTACCAAAATCTTTTTGATTTCAAAAAGTTTTACGGAGAGAAAAAAAGAAAAGTCACTCAATCTTACACCGTCACATTTTTAATTCTGTAGCGAATTAAATGAAGTATAACTATTAGTAAATAAGTATTTATAAAATATCTTAATTTAATACTTAATAAAATGTTCTCGTAAATTCATTTTGTAAATTACATATGTTCAAAATATACTTATTTTCCTTCAGATAGTATTTCAAACTAATAAACTTAACGAAGTCATACGATTGTTCAGTGAGTTGAAAACAAGTTTTCAAGAACTTTTTATAAGCGGAGGTCTTACTATAAGAGAAGAGGATTGAATCTTAGAAAGTACGTACATTATTTATGGTGCTCTCCAATTCTATCGTCTGTTTGCTCCCGAGAAATACGGAGTTGCAAATAATATAAGTTGAACAAAAACTTGAGATCCCTGAGCTGGACCCAATTCATGTTATCGGGGATTAGGGAAAGGCCGCAGAAAGCCTTTTGTAAGAGACCACACCCTAATTAAACTAATTGATCGATGTCTATTTATTATTGAGAAAGTTCTTCTACCACAGACATCTTGTCAAAGAAACAAGACACACAATGGTCACGACACAGAATATTAAGCCGTGTTTTTATTACTAAAATTCTTGTTTATAAATTGGGCTCTAAAATTTATTATTTAGTCATACAAGTCCACAATGAAAATAGAAGAGTATGTTATTATGATTTGAACGACCAATTTATTGACTTCTCGTACTTAACGATACTTGATTGATTTTAAAACTACGTCACATGTTGACATATTTCATATTTTAGATATTTAATTTTTAAATTGTAATTAATACAACTTTTAAAAATCTTTAAGTGCGGGAGCAAATACAATATATTGTTTAAAATCATCTCTTTATGTAAATATAAAGCGTTTTTAAAAAATCAAAAAACGTAAAAATTTCTTACAAATTTAAAAATGTATAACTTCATAAATATTGAACATGTATTAATTATTTTATTACAGTTTTATCACCATAATGCTAGCTTTATACTCTGCATACATATAAATATTCAGTAACTATTTCAATTTTCTAAAACACTAAAATCATATTTTTTTCCGTGGCCTGTCGATTAATGCCTGTATATATTTTCTTAATTAATGTAAATAAATACTGTTCAGTTTATTAATTTTTTATAATAAGAAAGGTTCTATCTAAGTTATCGTTCTAAATCTCTAATACTGGGGTAACTCGAGGATTACTAATTTATAATGTACTGAATTCAAGATTTACAGGAAACATGATTTTGGAATGGTTATATACATAAAATCTAGAATTTAGTATATTTTAAATTAGTAATTCAAAACATTTTTTTATATTTTTGGATATTTTTGCCTTTGTTTTATACTCCACATTATAAAATATATATACAAAAGTCAATTTTAATCAATCAGGTGTACATAACCATTAATATACGTCACTGACGCGTGACACTGAAGTGTCCAGTGTGAAGCGACTCATATAACTATGTCTCTTTCACGCATAGATATCGCTTACGAATACCAATTATGTTTCTGTACACAACACATTCTTGCCATGATCAAAAAAATCAACCTGTAATACATTTTTTTCATTTATTTATTTATTTTAGGGAAAATTAACAGCAGATCTACATATTAACCAATATAAAATAATGGTTGTTAAATTATGCCAAATACAAATTTTCTTCTGAATATAATAATTTATTAAAACAAGTGTGACGTAGTAAAAGAAATTTTGTAAATTATTTTAACAGCGAGAGGAGGAGGGAAATGCAGGACGGGAGTAGAAAGGAAGATAAATTGTATGAATTAGTTTTGATGCGGTTGTGTAAACATTGTTTGTTTTTTTGTCACTTATCGTTGAGTTGAAAATGTCAATGTGGTGATAGTTAGTGTTAAATGAATTTGTGGATCTGTACATAAAGGAGTTTTGTTTTGAGTTGGTCTTACAAAAGGGGAGATGAAAAGTAGGTGGAATGTCTGTCATAGCAAGTTGGGATATGGAGAGATATTCGTTGAAGAATTTCCAAACTATCAACTAGGTTGTTTGTTATTTTAAATAACATCACCATGTCAGCTATGTCTCCTCGACAAATTAGTCTGCATGTTGAAAAACTTATAGTCTTCATTGCTTAAAAGAGATCTAAATGAGCGGAGGTTTAGGTATCTTAGGAATCTGTTTTGGACGCTTTCAATTATATTTTTGTGTACTGCGTAACCTGGATTCCACACCTGAGATGCATATTCTACAGTGTCTTGAAGGTACTGAAATTTTTGAAATTTTTACATGCGCGTATGACAAAACCAAGCATAGATGATGCGTCGGTGACTATGTAATCGATATGTTTGTTAAAATTTAATTTGCTATCAAGTATCACCCCATGGTCCATGCTTTCGGATTTGATAGATAATGGTAGATTATTAATTGAATATTCATTAGAGAATACATTTTTATTTCTTGTAAATCGTACAACGAAGTATTAAGAAACATTTATTTCCAGGCTATGGGCACTGCAATACACGTTCGGACGATGTAGGTCATCTTGCAGCCTCTGACAATCTTCGAATCAATTTATGGGAGAAAAAAAATTCATATTATCTGCATATAGGATAGTTTTTTATTTTAAAAAACAGTCACCAATATCATTGATATAAATGTTGAATAGCAATGGTCCCAGCAGACTGCCTTGAGGTACTCCAGATGTTACAATAACAGTGTCAGATTTAAATCCTGCAACCACTACAATCTGACTACGGTTGGAGATATAAGAAGTAAGCCAACGATTAAGTTTGCCGTCAATACCTATCTTTAAAAGCTTGTTAGACAGTGTTGAATGATCAACCTTATCGAACGCTTTACTGTAGTCGGTAAAGATAGTGTCCTCTTGTATTCTGTTCTGTATTCATCATATATGAGAGCGATTCGAGCATTTAAAATCTTTTATATTTAAAAGAGAATATAATTTTCGTTTAAATATCTTGTTGTTGGTAATATTGCCATACTTTAGATCGGCGCTGGCAAGCGTATAAAATTTCCAATATATTCAGCGAATGTATTGCGTGTAATTGAAACCTTTGCAAAGGCATTTTGAATGTGGGGCGGCGCTGTTCCGCCGTACAAATGTGTGAATAAAACTGTCTCGGAGAACGAATATCCTCGGCGGGTGGATTCTTGCGGGGATGGATTTAATAATCAAGGGAGATCGCGGATTTCTGTACCACGACCCGTATCAAGTAACGAAATGTGATGGATTACATGCTCCAGTCTACGGGAGATTAAATAATGTACGCTGTGTACCGTTTTTCTCTAAAGGTATTACATTTTTAATTAAATCACCTGAAATCTTTACAACAATATTCTTGGTATTTTTTCTATTAAAGATTGATTATCATACTTTCATTTTAAATGTATATATTTTATATATACTATTTTATATTTTTTTTATTTAAAAAAATAGAGATCTGAACATGGAATGCATGTTGCATGCTATGAAAATAGGAATAACTTGCTGATGTCCTGGAATGGGCCTTGAACCACCGATCACCAGATCACTGGGTGAGCATCATGACCATTACACCAACAAGCTACTGTTGTATTATTATTATCATTATTTTGCAGTAAATATTATGCAAAAATATTTGGGTTTGTCATTTCGAATAAATCACAAATAAGTTATATATTAAAACCAATCGATAGCGGATTTCTTCGCAAAAATGCATTTCTTTCATCAGACTGACAAAAATACTGATATGTTTTACTTGAAAAGATATCCTGAGAAAACTATCTCTAAAAAAAATAAGCTCACAACCGGAAATTGAATCCGCAACTTCTTTTTATGAGGCCGGTTGAAGATAGATCATACGAAAACCAAGTTTGACGAGTTTTAGACTAATTGATAAGGTTACTACAGTCTGATAGTTAACCTGCGAATCTGACAATAGAAATATCTTGTGTTCAAGTCCCGGTAGCTATATTTATATGATGATACGATGATATATTAAATTGAATAAAACTTCATTGAATATTTCACATCTTGATGAAAGATTCTGATACAATCGAAACTAGTAATGAAGTAAAAAATATATACTTAAGCACAAGCATAGATAGTTAGATTATTTTTTATGGAAAGGAAGCACGAACGCTTACTGAAAAATTAATAAGGCCATTTGAAGCATTTGAGACGTAATTCTACATAAGAATACTCAAAACAAGCTGGATAGACAGAATTGAGATGAATGAAGATGTTATAGATCAGATGAATAAAGAAAAATTAATTATTGAAACAATTACAATCTAAAAACATAAGTATCTGGGACAAGTGATGAGATATCCAGAGAAGTACGAGATCTTGCACCTAACAATGTAGGGAAAGATTGCCGGAACTCGGGGCCTTGGAAAAAGGAGAGAAGAACATCATGCCGAAAACACAAGATAGTGGTTTGGTCAAACTAGAGCTATTTCAGGCGTAAAAAAGTTATAATGGGCAACGTGACAGCCCACGTTCTTTGAACTGATAAGGCATAAGAAGAAGAAGAAGAGATACCATAGTCTGATGTCTTTTCTTTTGGTAGGAAGGATCTTTTGTCTGGAAATCCGGTATCAAAAGTAAAACTCTGACTGTTCTTCTCGGTTTATTGTTCCTTACAAATTACAATAATACATCGCGACAAATATAAACAGCGGTTCCCTATTAGCTCTCCAAGTCCATGCTTCGTAATAACAACCGCGCGCCCGCACAGTGCACCTCTATCTCTAGCCCCTTTCATGCGCTCAGACAGACGTCCATCCAGATACATAACACATAGTTTATATTTGCCATCCATTTAAATGACCGACCAGAAACATATTTTTCGGTACGGCAACCGAATTTAAAAATGTTGTAGATACCCTACCGTGCGTTGTCTGTTATTAAACTGCGCATTGGAAAAACAATACCATTTTACTCCCTTTATATTAACGCGTGGCGTCTGCTTGCTTGCTTGCCGTCAAAAAAAACTTTGGGTAGATTTTTTACCCTTTTCCCGTGATCCAATCGAGCTGAAACTTGGCAAGTAGACTCGTGGCATCGATCAAGAAGAACTATCAAATTTTCGTTAAAAAAATTAATAATTATAGCATAATTTCGGATTTTTAGAAATTTTATTGGTTTTTTCAAATTGGAATCATTAGAAAAGTTTGATTAGCAACGGCGGCCCGATAACGTCGCGGAATATTTTCCAAATTGAATTACTCCGTCGGTATACATAATAGGTACTTCACTACGAATGTCGAAAATCTAAATTGACTGACAAATGTTTTTAGAATTTAATCTTCAAAGCATGAAGTTGCTTGTTGTTGACATTTTAGAAATATATTAAATTCTTGTAAGTTTAGTGTTATGTTATATGTTTTAATTCGTCTTAAATTGTTGTTATATTTTACAAAGAAAGGGAGTATAATAAAAACTTGGTTTTATGGGTTACTTTTTTAGTTTATAAAAATATTACCTCCTGAAGAACCGAGGGTAGCGACCCGCCCTCCGACAGCCTCCCCCAGCCAGTCACGGTGGCGTTCTCCCCCACCAGCAGGTCGTCGCTGGCCGGGAGGCACACGGGGCTGATGTGCGGCGCGAAGTCCACGGGCGCCTCCAGCCGCACCAGCGCCAGGTCGTACTCGTACGTGAAGAAGTTGTACTTCGGGTGGACAGCCTTCCGGGCCGCGCCCCTCTCCACGTACGGATAGTCCTCCTGCACGTTAGAGAAGTCGTACTCGCCGACCCTGATGCGAATTTGCGACAGAAGCAGACTGAAAATAACAGAGATGCGTATTGTTTTAATAGATACGTCCAAATTGTCAATGACTATGGATATATAATCTATAGCCAATAGCCGATTCCAACTTTTTATTATTATATCAAATTTTTGGTTTGCTATTTTGTATAACTGACAAATAAAACTTTTAATTCCGCAACATTTGTACCGAGACAATATTTTACAAATACATATTTAAAATGTCGTCATATAATCAATGAAACAGTTATTTCTTCACAAATCTCATATAAATAATAAAAAGTAAATAATAATGATACATGACTTATAAAGCTCCATTTTCGTGAAAATTTTATCTAAAGAGCGCTTAAAAGTACCTCTTAATATGTACTGTCCTCTTTCTACCCACACATAAAAAACAATATAATATATAAAATTTTTTGGTCTATTTTGTAGTAATAATTAATAAAATAAAATCTTGTC
>JADDOH010013488.1:0-24073 GCA_016648135.1 Agrypnia vestita | reverse complement strand
AAACTCAAAATATTCTGAATTGTAAATACTGGTAAAAAAGGAATTTAACAAAAATTGGAAATAATATTTCCTGGCGTATCCTCGTGTAATGCAAGTATTCGGATGAATTTCATTACACACAATAAAGTATATTGCTCCCAAAATTCCGTAATCAATGTAGATTTTCTCATTAGCGACATCTGTGGGGATTTAGGGGAATGAAAATGGCTTTGTACAGGCCGCATGGAAAAGGCGCTTACAACTCATATATGAAAGCTTTTCACGCAATTTGAACATATATACAACTTCCAAAAAATGAATAAGCATGGTATATTCTATCATGGGTGGAAATGGCGAATGTTACAATTGTGTAAAGTGATCACTTAAGCCAACCATAAAAAGACAGGTCATAAGTCCTGTTACACCCAAATGACTTCTATACCTACTTTCCCATAATTAATACAGTTTCGTCTCTGTGAGATATCTATAATATACACTAATTGATTAATAATGTCTCTGTGACATAAATCCAGCACTGTTCTGAAAGATTTGAACAAACTCAAAATATTCTGTACTGTAGAGCTATTCGGGGCCACAGTAAATCAAGTCTGTTGAACGAATAGGACACAGGAAGAAGAAGAAGAAGTCAATTCGTAAGAATCTCCCACAATTTCACAAGGAGATTTTTTTTTTAAAAATATTTATTTATTATAGACATGTCATAGTACATAATTTCATGAATACAAAGATACATTCATACAATAAAAACGTTTTACTCGCCATAAAAGAGCTGGCGCTCGTGATTGTGGGTGGAGTAAATCATAACATATTATTTCATGAATATTATAATTATAATAACAAAGTGTTAAGAATATCAAGAAACTAAATAAATAAATATGGAAATTTCAAGAGGATTCTTGTTAATTTTTTTGTTCATTTTTAAATGACGTAAGGTCTTTTTAATTTTTTTTTTAAATTTATCGGGTAATGAATTGAATTTTTTTATTCTAATAAAGGAATAGTGGTTCTGGGCTGCGCTTGTTTTTTATTTGGGTATTTTTGGGTTTAGGAATGCTCTTGTGGACCTAGAAGTTAAAGAATCCATTTTATAATTTTCTTTAAATATTTTTTCTAAAATTTCCATAAGAGTAGGCACATCGGTTGTAGGGTAGGTTCTGGGTCTTTTTAAAATAATTTTATTTATGCTTTTTTGAGCTAAATAATCCTCCCCACCCAATGATACCATATTGTAATATTGATTGAATTAAACAAGCGGAGGTGGTCGACATTTTTGTTGATAGTATAACTGTGTACAGGACCAAATTAAAACAATTCTTTACGTCTCAACTAAATGGTAATGGATGAGTAAGTTTTTCTTTTTCTTCTTCCTGTTTAAACTTCTCTTTTTCACTTGTGTTTTTAATTTACTCAAATCAATTGTGTACCTACTTTATCCTGTACTTTATCATCTTAATGTAGGTACTGTAATCTTTATAACTATCTGTCTTTTGTGATTTTTACTTGTAACTGTAACCTTGTACTTGAATCTTTTTAACTACATATCCGTCTTATGTGATTTTTTTATTGTATATTTTGTAAAAGCCCATATGGGAGATAAATAAATAAATACACAGTTTTAAAGAATGAATCGATTACCACAGTTTAATACTCATTCAGATCATTCAGTGATGCGTTGCTCACTGCCTTTTTCTTATTCAAAGAGTTGCATAATCGAACGGACCTTGGGTTTTTTCACTTGGTCACTTGCACTTTTCCAAAATGATTGTTTTCTTTGATGATGTCACGTGGGAGCCGTGGCGGGCCCTGGAGGGTGATGACGGTGGAAGCCGAGCGGAAACAATTCTCGGCGTCACGGTCCGAGCTGGTGGTCTCTCCTCCTGTCACACTTCGCGGGCCGCACCTTGGCGGACATCTTCTGCGTCAAATTCACTGTAATTATCATGACATTATTTTGTGATGGCTGTACAACACAGCCAATTTTAGGTCTACATAGTACTTATACAGGTACCCACAAACTGTTTGCAAATACATTCCAATATTGTTTATTGCGTAGAATTATTAAATACCATAGACGTACCTGCTATAAATATAGATTAGTTACAAACCAAAATATCTGCTACACAGAACGACCGCACGAATTACTGTGAACACAGACGCACATTACGGGAGTTGGTCTAGGGGTGTCCAAAATGTATAAATGTCCGCGCGATATATTATATATTAATGCAATATATATATATAAAACCCTGTTTATATTTGTATCTCTTTTACACGTATGCTGCGCTATAAGAAAGAAAGAGAAAATACCATAGAGTACCTAAATACCGCGATTCGCTACAACTTCATATGCATTTGTTCTTAAAATTATGTTTTATTCTCCTTTCTTATACGTGGTTATGAAAATAATTTCTATCTCCATCTGGTTTTTATCTCTTTTTTCTAGAAACTGTCTCTCTAGTTCTTATCTCTCTAGTTCTTGTCTCTCTAGTTCATGTCTGTCCAGATTTTGTCTCTCTTGTTCTTGTTTCTCTAGTTCTTGTCTCTTTAGTTCACTGTCTCTTTAGTTCTTGTCTCTCTAGTTCTCTATTTCTCTAGTTCTTTAATTCCTTAGTTCAGTATTTCTTTAGTTCTTTATTTCATTATTTCTTTAGTTCACAGTCTCTCTAGTTCATTGTCTCTTTCGTTCATTGTCTCTTTAGTTTTTTTTTTCTTTAGTTCTCTAGTTTATTAATTCTCTAGTTCTCAAATTCTTTATTTCATTAAATCTTTTAACATTGATTATCAATAGTTACGTTAATCTGCTTTGTTCTAAACCACATCCCTTTTTAGTAATAAAATAATAATATTTTCAAAATAAAAAAAATAAGTTTATGAAAGTAGCACAAACTAAACCATAGAATATAATGCACACAATCACGGTTTATCTCCCTGGTGCGCATAGAACATTTAAAAAATCCAACCTAATGTTACATACCTAAATAATTTTTCACATTAACCTCAATTCATTTGTCAATCTCACTGAAGTAGGTAAAAATTTCTGCGCTGTTAATTAAATGTCTATTTTTCACATTAGATTGGTTAATTTTCGTTAAATTCGCATGTACGTCAATTTGTGCAGTCGTTTGGACCAGACACTGTCATTGACGACATTTGCGAATGATGCAAATTCGAGTGTGCGAAGTGCTAGTTCACTTTCCAGCAATTAGTCGTGCACAAGCTAATAGGCAGGCACCCGAACAATCGGCCATTGTGCCGCCGTGGAAACGTTCCTTAATAATTTATTTCCCTGGTGAAGTAGACTTTGTCTCCGGCGTATTGAGATCTATATTGTTGTTGAAATCACCAAAATAACAAAATATGCTTGTTTTTAATATACTTACAGCAGTCTTAATTTCAGTACTCCTGCTTAATACGTTTCGAGACTTTTCAATTTATTGAATCAATGACTTCATTGTTGAAACTGAGGAAATTGTTGGTATTTCCGATCTTGTATAGTGCTGAAACGGGTGTTAACATAATATTGGTTAGGTTAAATTAATAAATATTTTAAACAATAGGTGGGAGTAGTTTTTGTATAGATCCTATAAAATAAAGCTGAATGCAAATTTGGTCTAGGCAGAAGAAGAAAGTAATGTAAATATTGATGGGGTGGATAGACTTCATTTCTCTCAGGGTCCCAGAGTGCAACTGAGTAATATATGAAATACACATTTATATAGTAAAAATGGGGGGTAATGTGTGTAGGGGTGGTAGGGAGGGAGAAGCCTTTGTGAATGTGGGTTTTATTTTTTTTTGTAATTATTAATACGATAACGATAAAATCTTCATACTGTTATATAGAACTAATAAATTGTACACAATTTGTAAAATTTGTAACAAAGGCTATGGAAGGGGACCTCTCTCTGATATCCAGGTTTGTTTGGACGTTTGCGTAGATATGTACTTATGCAGCGAATTCATCTGGCAAATTGCAAGCAGTGAGCCACATAGATAGAAAGAAAAGGCACTTCCAGATTTACACTGAATTTATTCTAGCCAAGTGAACAGGTTCGATCTTATATTGTATATTCACATCCCCGATGTCGTGGAGTATGCGCGGTTCTTCTGGTACTCTTGATGATCTTAGCTTGCCCATTTTATGGTCAACACACACTCATATCAGTGAGTCAAGGTAGCCAATCTACTCTCACTAATTTGCGTAGATAATTTCACCATGACACTTTCCCAGTTTATAATTCAAACAATAGGTATGATTATACAATAATTACTATTCATGTCAATATTGTGATTTCAGCGTGTATATTCCTTTTCAGATGAGACTTTCTTCCGCATAGATTGTTCTCATACCATCAATTTCCCATAACCTTCGTGATCTTCATGTTCAAGATGAGTCAGAAAATACAAAGAATTGAATATCCACTACTTTCTTTAGGAACGGCGATTTTAATATCAAACCTATATTGTTTCATCTTTTTGTGTTGACTAATTGCAACACTTGGCTGTAATAGATTCTGGACTTGGAGAATTAACTGTTGACGAATAATTTTCAACGCTCAGTTGGACAAAATAAACGATGATGGTCTTCGACACGTAAATGGAGATAATGATGTACCGTGAACATGGAACGAGACATGATGAGATAAATCTCAGAGGTTTGGTTGAGATAATTCTCAATACCATATACACCTGTTATAGTCATTTATCTGGAGATAAACTCAGAGAGAGACAGCGAGATTAATTTTTTTAACACAGAATACGTATTGTAACAATGTTATTATAACTTTCAAATTAAACTAAACGTTTGTGCTTGAAAATACGAATAACTTGGTGGTGTCCTGGAATGGTACTCGAACTACTGACCACTGAATTACTAAGCGAGAGTCATAACCACTACACTAACAAGCTACTCAATTGGATTGGATTAGACATACGTTAGCTAAAACAAGTTGTAGATTAGGTGAAAATATTTGTATTTTCACTTTTGTATTAAACTATTTAGTTTAATAAGTCAGTAAAAAATACTTCATCTGTTGATGAGAGATTCTGTTACTCTCGAAACTTGAGTGGTTAAACATAAAATTATAATTAAACTCACGCAGAGGTAACATAATTTATGTTTTCACCCAGATTAATGATAAAGTTCTCAACAATTCAGATACATGGTGTTATGACATTAGACTGTATCTTATAGTTAAGTGTTGTGTTTAAATTGTTAACATTTTAACATGAGATAACATGATTTTTTAAACGTGTTCTATAGGTAGTGTCTCGCACGCCAGGTAAAGGTGTAGTTACCTTTCAAACATGCCATTACGAATTGTGTTATTTCGTTTTGTTTCGTATTATTTGCAATTAGCGATATTTCTCACGGTACCAACAATGACACACGGCCGTTGCCACATTTAACTGGGTGAGTGTGTTATGAGACTCGGAATCGACCATTTATTATTGTAATGAGGAGATCTGTTGGAAACGAGGACACCACCTAGGAATGGATTGCAATAATAACATTTTCTTATATTCTCTTTAGGCGACAGAAAATGACTCGCGAGCAAGCGAGGCCAAATTTAATTTAATGGTATTTGAGACCAACGTACGTTAAATTAAGCATAATTAAAATTATAAATCCGCTGTAATAATACATGGAGACAGCAGTGCTGAAGCAAGTGTTGGCCAGGGAGTAACACAGGGTTTCTCGAAGTCACCAGCATTGTTCAATTGGTACATACAACAGGCTATCGACGAGGTGAGAGAAGAAATGAGAGATTGGCCCGACATGAGAATCCAAGGACAAAAAATTGATATGATTAGATATGCCGACAATATTTCACTGCTTGTGAAGTCGAAACAAGAATTGAACGAGGCCCTGAGAAAGATGGAAAATGTTTTGGCAACTAACTACAATATGAAAATATACAAAGATAAAACAAAGTGCATGGAATAGAAGAGGTGTTTACAAATGTTGTTTTGAGTGGCGTCACTATCAAACAAGTGAAATAAATTACATGCATATTTGCGCAGCAGAATTTCCCAAGAGGGCCGCTCACTGGTAGACATTACAAACAGAATCCAACAAGCAAGAGTCGCCTTCAATAAAAAATCCAAGATCTTTGAATCTCCTAACATTGATATGAAGGTTAGGAAAAATTTGGTTAAAACTCTTATTTGGCTATCGGCCAGAGCATGTTCGGGAGGCTAGGTCAGGCTAGGCTATGCATAACTATTGATATTAGGTTTTCGTCTCATAATCAAGGCAGGAATATAGTCCTGCAAGGTTATTAATGTTTTCCAAATAACCCTGTACATTTTAGTGGGCTGTGGTCTTTCTTAAACAATGCATTCTTTAAAAATGATGTGTTTTAGATCATTTCTCTTTGATCAACGTATATTTCTTTTATAGGAATAAGTAACTACTGGAAACAGGAATAGCGAACAGGACTTACAGAGGCTAGTAAGCAGGATGTATGATGTATGCAAAGAAAGCAAGTCAAAAGTGATGGTTTTCGAGAAGGAGGAAAGTAAGACAACGTGTGAAATTCTTGTAGGTAATGAATGTTTGGAACAGGTAGATGAGTTTGTGTACTTGGGAAGTATGTTCGATAGAAGAGAGAATGTTGAGAAAGATATCGAAAGGAGAGTGACTGCGGGGAATAGGGTGAACGGTGCTTTGAACGCAATAGTTTCTAATAGAAATATGTGTAGCGAAGAATATAATATATAATATAATATATAATATACGTGTAATTGAAATATGTACTAGCGGTACATAAAAGAATTCTGGTACCAACACTGATGTATGGAAGCGAAGCCTGGAGCAGGCAGAAGAGGAACGAAAGTAGATTGAATGCAGTAGAGATGAGATCCCTCAGACGTATGTGTGGCAAATCAATTTATGATAGAGTAAAGAATGCAGATATTAGGAATGAATGTAAATCTGATCTTAGCATAATTAATAGAATTAAAAAAGGGTCGCTCAGATGGTTTGGGCATGTTGAGCGAATAAATGAGGAAAGAATGGTAAGAAAGATGTATAATGCAAGTGTTGATGGCGCCAGAAAGAGAGGGCGTCCGCGGAAGATGTGGCATGACCAGATCAACCAGATACTGGAATATGGTCCCGTTAGAAGCCTCAACAACCGGCGAGCTTGCATGCGAAGACGTACGAATGTGGATGAGGCGAGAGTTGTATGTCAGGACAGAAGAGTGTGGCGCTCTATCCTCTCTGCCTACCCCCACGGGGAAACGGCATGATGGTAAGTAAGTAAGTAAGTAACTACTGGTAAATAACTGAGATGTTTACGAATTACCATATTTGGTGAACGTGTGTTATTGCCTTACGGTTGTTATTATCAACTTATGTACATCTGGAACTGAACGTCGCAAAAATGTCTGTTTTTAATATGTTGCCGAGATTCATCTCCATAATAGGAAGATCCCTGAACCACATCACAGCATCCAACGCGACTGTAGCATTTAAATTGTAGCAGTGTACCTGCATTCAGAAGATTGAATAGATCTTCCGAGATTGTATCTCTAGTCAGAGTGGTACAGCGGTAATTAAATTTCTGCTTTTAACTGTTTGAGTAAATGTCGTGCAAAAGTGAAAGGTGGGAGATGATAATTATTTTACATTCTTCGCCGTCATTTATGCTCCGAGAGATGATTTAACAACTCCATTATATCCTTCGCGCTGTTCCAATCTAGAAGTGATTTACTTTTCTAAAGAAATAAAAAAAAAAGTGATTTAAATGTGTTATTAATAAAATTTTCCCACGCAACATAACTGAGTTATATACAGGTGTCTCGAAAACTTCGGGAGAATCTTCCTTATTAAATTTTGAATAGAAAATATGGGTGAAATGTCCATAGTTACGGAAATAAGCGGCATGAAAGTATGCATTTTATTTATCAATGTTACTGACTTAATTTATGTAAAACGTTGGACTATCACTGCAGTAACTTCTATGGAATATTAAAAAAAAAATGATGAAAAACTTATTTATTAAAAACTTACTTATATTACTTGAAAAATATTATTTTTGTAAGGTTCTTATCATTTTATTGGACTCGGATTGAAGCGAAGGAATTTCAGGTATCCCGTCATCCTTGTTAAAACCAGGTTAACTATCAGGGTATAATTAAAATACGGATTGCGAGTGTAATTCGTTCCAGAAAGCGTGTTTGTAATCGTAATCCAAAGCATTTATATATACTATCTATTCGTACCCGGCGTTTCACGGGTTAAAGATTAAGTTGAAAATATATTTGTGGGGGGAAACAAAGGTTCAAAAAACAGGAAAATGTCGCCTATGTTACTCGCCGAGTCCTAAAGAATAAGTTTCCATATTTCGAGTTTGATCGGTCGAACGGTACAGATTTGCATTGAAAATATATCAGGGGGAGGGAAAGGGGAAAGGACGAGGGGGAAATGTCGCCTATGTTACCCGACGGGTCCTAAAGAATATGTGTCCTAATTTTGAGTCCGATCGGTCAAACGGTACAGATTTGCATTGAAAATATATCAGGGGGAGGGGAAGGGGTAACAGACGAAAAGAGAAATGTCGCCTATGTTACCCGCTGGATCTCAAAAAATACGTTTCCCAATTTTGAGTTCGATTGGTCAAACGGTACATATTTGCATCGAAAATATATCAAGGGGAGGGGAAGAGGTAAAAGAATAGGGGGAAAATGTCGCCTATGTTACCTGCCGGGTCCTAAAGCATACATATGCAAAATTTGAATCGAATCTCACTAACAGTGTAGATTTGTATAGAGAACAAACACTTATTTTGACTGACAGACATTGAGTTTTAAAGGTATAGATAGATGTTATAGATAGATGCTATATATTATCCCGTTAAAATAAAAGGGCTTTTCGTGGTGACCTATTTTACAACCAAAGTCGAAGAAAAAACGGCCGAGCGAATGGTTTCTTACGAACGCTGCCTTAACAGTAAGAGATAAATGTATGCTTTCTTTAGAGAAGTTTTAGTACTCAAATATGCCTACAAAAAAGTCCGCAACGATATATATCTATATGTTAAGATTAATTCATAAATTAATAAAATATATAATTACAATTAATTTTAATCTGTCAGGGGTAATCTAAGTAGGTAATATTAATTTTTTATCAAAATAATTTTTTTTATCGTCAGGAAAATTTTATGTAGATAAAAATTGCCTTTTACACAACATTGTTTAGACGAGTAGTTTAGATTATATTGATTTTTCACTGATACTCTTATAGTCTCAAACTGAATTCCACGCGAGCGAAGCTGCCGGCACAGCTAGTAATTGTATCACAGATGGAATCAATGCTCAATGTGTTGGCTTATTGGAATTTTTTTAAGCGAGTATAATGTGATTAAAATATAAATGTTACAAGTTTGTTGAGGTTACAATGCTAAATGCGCGCGGCTGGAAACACGATCAAAAGTTTTTGAGTTCGCACAGCGCTACGTCCGGGTAGTCATATGTGCCACATCGATATCCAACCTATCACCATATATAACTCCTTAAAAGTGTTGTACACTTGAACTTGTTGTGCAATACTCGGGATACAATCATCTTTGGCAGGTTGTGGTTGATGTAAGCTTTGGTAGATAGAAGTTCCCCTGACGCGGTAGTGTGAGAAAGCAAAGAAGAATTCCCAACCGACCAGGAGAATTCTTGCGTGTTAACTGTTTGTGTGTTTGATTTTGTGAATTAATGAATGTGTGACCAAAGCTAGTAAGATGAGGCAAGATAATACAAGGCGTAAGTAATTTATTTATTTATTTATTAAGGAATCTTAACACTTTTTTAAACATATAATGTAAAAGCATAGTGTTCATTTCATAGACCAATTAAAAAGATTCACAGATGTTAAGAACAAAGTTAGATAAGATATTTTTAAGTTAATTATTTTGAATTAATTAATGAATAGTAAGTAGTAAGCAACAAACAATGTAAGAATGAATAATGGTAAGTAAATGAATGTGAAAAAAGAAAAAGTATATCAAGAAATGAGTTAAATAACGGGAGAAAAAGAAGAAGAAGAAAAGATTAGGTTTAATGAGTGAATGGTCAAAGTCGATTTAGTACATGTATTCTAAAGCATTCTTTTAAATTCAGTAATACTCACCGTTTTTCTTTACACACAAACTTTACTTTATATTGTGAACAGGAATATTACAATGCGTACAAAGATCGTCGATAGAATGTAATCGCTTTGGTTTACGGCAAGCAACGTGGGTGCGATGTCGGTATCTTGAATCTGATTGGCTAAAATCACCAGACATCTCTTCATTTGAATTAATATTAATTTCTTTTTTTTAGTGGAATTAAAATGATAGCAATAACTCTTCTTTCTTTGGTAAAACATCGAGACACGTAAATATTAGGTCCTTACATATGAAATTGACGTTTAGTATGGGAGGAACATAAAGCCGATTTTTTTTATTATAATATATTTATTTAATCAAAGTATGTACCATTGCTATCTATGCACTTTTGCCATCTCATAGGTAGTTCATCGATCCCTTTACTAAAAAAACCATTCGGACGGGAATCAATAAAATCTTTGAAGGCGGTTTGGACTGCCCCATCGGAGTTGAATTTTTTCCTTTGCAAGAAGTTATCCAAATTTCGAAAAAATGGTAATCTGTTGGGGCAAGGTCCGGAGAGTACGGTGGATGTCTTAGACATTCCAATTGAAGCTCCTCTAATTTGGTAGCCGTCTGTTGTGCAGTGTGTGGTCTAGCGTTATCATGAAGCAGCAGTGGCCTAGAGCGATTAACCAGCCTCGGTTGTTTAGCAGCTAGCTTTTCCATCATGGTTTGCAGTTGCTGACAATAGACATCTGCCGTAATCGTCTGGCCAGATTTAAGAAAGCTGTAGTGAACGACACCAGCACTAGTCCACCAAACGCTCACAAGTAACTTTTTTGGAGTCAATTTTCGCTTGGGGCATGGTTTGGCTGGTTCGGCAGGGTTCAGCCATTGCGATGAGCGCTTCCGATTATCGTACAGGATCCACTTTTCATCACAGGTAATGATTCGATTTAAAATCCCTTCATTATTGTGCCGGTTGAGTAATGCAACGCAGCAGTCAACGCGCGTTTGTTGATTTGCTTCACTCAATTCGTGAGGTACCCACCTTTCAAGCTTTTTCACCTTACCAATTTGCTTCAAGTGGATTAAAACAGTTTTATCACTAACACCGCAGCCTGCAGCTTACTCGGATGTGGTTTGCGATGGATCCGCCTCCACAATAGCCTTCGATTCTTCATTATCAACTTTGGTCTCCGGCCGTCCACGGGGCTTGTTCTGCAGGTCGAAATTTCCAGAACGAAAACGTTGGAACCAAAAACGCACTTTGTTTTCTTTTGCGGCACCGTCGCCATACACATCATTAATCCTTCGAGCCGTTTCTGCAGCACTGGTGCCACGGTGGAACTCGTACTCGTAAATAACGCGATATTTCAAGTTTTTCATTTTGTAAACTGAGTGACGCAAAGAAAAAAACAATTGAGGAAAAAACAAATGAATTATAATTTTCAAAACACAAATACATGAGTAAATAGCTGTATAAATTTGGATTTGGAATTCCTAACCAAAGAGAAGATATTTCAGATCAAATTTGCCAGTACGGCAAAACGTCAATTTCATATGTAAGGACCTAATTATTAGAATAAAAGAACACATTAAATGCTTAACAAATGTAGGTTTTTCTGAATTTGCCGAACATCTAATTAATTTTAATCACACATTTAATAATAATACAGGGCCAAAAATTTTACACAAAAACGGATTAGGTTTGCGACTTAACAATCTAGAAGCATTAGAAATTAATAAAGCTATCAACAATAATAGTCAAATAATAAATAAACAAATAAATTTATCTAATAGTCCGATTTTAAAGTTGTTCCCTCTATCTTCAGTTAACTCCTCCCATTCCCTCCCCCCCACCTAGTTGACACTCTGTCCCTCTCTCTTTTTCTTTCCTCCTTTATAAATTTCTGTACCTAGATTAGTCTATATTGTAATTGTCCTGAAGAAGGTTGAGTCCAACCGAAACTAGTTGAAAAATATATAGCAATTAAGTGGTTTAAAACATAGTCTGTAATTTTTTCTTAAATTTCTTATAATGTCAAGCCACAAAGTGTTTTCTTGCTTTGAAAAGTTAATAACTCTTTCCTCCTTCCGTTTCCGGAAAAGACCGCAAGACTGATACAGTATAATAATGTGCAAAAAAGTGGGAGGTACTCGAGAAGACCTTCGTGTACTAGCGGATAGAAAGCAAATGGTGATGATATTTCAAATGCCTTCTTTGATCTGCCATAAACATTGTACTACTGTTGCGAAATGTGGTACAAACGTGCCTTCACCATTAATTATTAGCCTTGGCTAGCGATACAATTGGAGCCGTCCACCTCCGCCAACAGCCGAATAAAAAGTAGATGGTTATCTTTTTATTGGTACTTTAATTCGTGTTTTTCTTTATTTGGTCATCGCAATAATGGGTCGCGGATGAACGAGCGGTCATTACGAAACCTTGGTGAGACACCGTAATACCGAACATCCGTCCTTTCCATAATACACTCCTAATACAGTGCACCAGGTAAGGACTAGGGCATGAAAATTTAACGTAAAATGGTATTAGCGTTAAATCGTCAACACCTTGAATTGCGAATATTATGAAATTATGTAAATATAATAATTTAGTTGTCTGTCTGTCGGTCCGTGAATTGCTGGAATTAAAACTTGATTAAAACTCTTGTCCGGAGTGTGCTGATGTATGGCAGCGAAACATGGACCATCGGCCAGAGCATGTCCGGGAGGCTAGCGGCCTTTGAGATGTGGTGCTACAGGCGCATGGCGGGATCCATTGGTCAGAACATATCCGAAACGACGAGGTGTTGAGCAGAGTGGGCGAAAAGAGGCGGCTCCTTAACAGAATCGCTCAACAACGAGCAATTTGGATGGGCATAAGGCATACGGGCATAATATAAGGTATACGGGCCTGCTTTTTACCATCGTCTTGTTTATATTTAGTGTGATACGCAATCAGCGCGCGGCTCAAGCAACACGCAAAGGTATAAATTACGCGGTCTTGACATTTATAGTTTTCTGGGATATTCTGCCGTATATATGTGTACTCTCTGGCCGACGTTTCGGATCCCATTGCAGGGTCCATCAGCCCTGATGATGGACCCTGCAATGGCAGAATATCCCAGAAAACTATATACAGAAGATTCTGAACGGCAGTGAAAACCTAAGAACATTTTTTGACATTTTTATATTATTATTTTATTATATTTCGTTTAAGATTTAACCGAATAATCAATTTAAAAAAAATATCTTCTATTCACGAATTTTTAGCTTCAAAATCCTGCAATTAGAATTTTTTCACGCGTGTACGGCTAGTATTCTGATATAAAACAACAAATGGATAATTAACCTACACAAGCTATTTAATATAACTTAATTATTTATAAAGTTATCTAAAAGAAATCGGCTACTTTCTTATGTTGTTAATTAGAAAAAAGACTGATACGTTATCGGAACCATCTATTTGTCGATCTATATAATTTTAATTTCATTTGTCTCGGTAAACACCGACTAACGGGACTTTGACAGATCTTTGACACCGTAAACACGGGACTTTGACAGATCAATTATGAACATTAGTCTAAGCTTAAACCTTAGGAGCACAGCTTAAACCCGAGGGTTTTCTGAAACAACAAATTTATATCCGACCACTGAACATGATTTTAAATTATTAATCATTAAAATCAAGACGTATTTTAACTACAATTAAGAAATAAGACTATGGAATGAGAATTGAACCCATTGCATACTGCAAATGGCAAATATTAACACTATCCCCATGGCGTTCGAAGAACCCGAGCTGTCCCTGATACGGCCTGATACATATTGTACTTGAGCATCGTCATATTGACTTGCATTTTCTGTCTCCCAGGCATTCTGACAGATAGCAAAATAAGACCGACCCGAGAGTCAAAATGATGTATTAATACTATTTAAATACGTCTGGTTTGTGGCTGTCTTAAATACGTTACGAAATCTCGGTATTGCGAAGAGGTCCGCCATTGTATGCACGCATAAACAATGATTTAATTTCGCATTTATTGGACTGTCATGGTGGCATCATAGCTAATAAAACATGTCCACCATTTTAGATTGTCGTCAAAACATAGCCGAGATGGGGAAATTCGAATCTATTTCAAATTAAAATAGGGATGGGAAAATTGCAATCGATATTTACAGACAATTTTAAGTACTTATTTTTTATTCGTTTTGTACAAATAGTATACACTCGATTTGACTTAGAGGTTTATAAATATGCTGTACGTTATTTTTTATGTTAATAGGGTTGATTTTGTGGTTGGAAATAATTATTAATTTGAGAAAACTAAAAAACTTTGTATAAACCACACTCATTGTTTTTAAAAGTTCAACGGATTCGATATCATACTATATCTTTGTCAGGAAGGACGCACAATAAATTCCATAAATTAAATTCTTAAGAGTTAAATGAAGGGTGAGACATTGAAATGGGGAATATATTAAATAATATGTTATTCGTTAAATTTAATTGTTTGTTAATTATGAGTAAATAGAGTGACATGATTTCCAAAATTTCTAAATTATCTTACCTAAGGCCTCTATTATTTGTATGTAAAATTTCGATTCCGCATTCTTTTTCAAAAGTACGGTTTATCTCCAGCTGTTGCTTTGAGAATTCTGAGAAATTATTATTATTTAGACATATTAGGTGTTCTTTTATTCTCATATTAAAACAACGTGCAGTTTTACCGATATAAAATTGTGAACAGACAGTACAACGATGATTACGTTATTCCATCATATCAGATTAAACAATAAACAATAATGATCATAAACATAAAAAAATTAACATTGTTTTCTTGAATAAAACCCTTGAACCTAATCGCCTAATTAATCTGGATATACGTTATTGTTCGCAATTTGCATTTTTGTTTATTTATCTTATTTTACTTTTTTATTATTTATTTTATTTATGCTTGTTTCATTTTTTTAAATTATCTATATATTTTGTTTACTTATGCTTTATTTTATGATTATCGGTTGTACAACAGCCCGAAAGAAATTGCAGATGATAAGTTAGAAAGCTAAGTTGAAAAAATAATCCACAGAAAAAAAAGACGTATTACCATCACTAGTATCTTTCAGATCTGATCTTATTGTTCAGCTGGCGTGCATAATATATTTCCGTTTCTGTTATCTAAAGAAATTTTCCTTTCATTGCCTTTCCCACAGAAAACCACGAGACGCCTCGATTAACAGTTTAAGGTCAATGCTTCCGCACAAATACATGAAATGATAATTATTCTAGGAACTGACTTCCTAATGACTATCTATTGTTACGGAAAAGACTAATTCATTTAAAATATTAATCATATTGTTTTCAACATTGCATACTGTAAAAATATTAACTAAAAATCAAATATTAGGTCCTTACATATGAAATTGGAGTTTTGCCGTACTGGCAAATTTGATCTCAAATATCTTCTCTTTGGTTAGGAATTCCAAATCCAAATTTATACAGCTATTTACTCATGTATTTGTGTTTTCAAAATTATAATTCATTTGTTTTTTTCTCAATTGTTTTTTCTTTGCGTCACTCAGTTTACAAAATGAAAAACTTGAAATATTGCGTTATTTACGAGTACGAGTTCCACCGTGGCACCAGTGCTGCAGAAACGGCTCGAAGGATTAATGATGTGTATGGCGACGGTGCCGCAAAAGAAAACACAGTGCGTTTTTGGTTCCAACGTTTTCGTTCTGGAAATTTCGACCTGCAGAACAAGCCCCGTGGACGGCCGGAGACCAAAGTTGATAATGAAGAATTGAAGGCTATTGTGGAAGAGGATCCATCGCAAACCACATCCGAGTTAGCTGCAGGCTGCGGTGTTAGTGATAAAACTGTTTTAATCCACTTGAAGCAAATTGGTAAGGTGAAAAAGCTTGAAAGGTGGGTACCTCACGAATTGAGTGAAGCAAATCAACAAACGCGCGTTGACTGCTGCGTTGCATTACTCAACCGGCACAATAATGAGGGGATTTTAAATCGAATCATTACCTGTGATAAAAAGTGGATCCTGTACGATAATCGGAAGCGCTTATCGCAATGGCCCTGCAACCCTGCCGAACCAGCCAAACCATGCCCCAAGCGAAAATTGACTCCAAAAAAGTTACTTGTGAGCGTTTGGTGGACTAGTGCTGGTGTCGTTCACTACAGCTTTCTTAAATCTGGCCAGACGATTACGGCAGTTGTCTATTGTCAGCAACTGTAAACCATGATGGAAAAGCTAGCTGCTAAACAACCGAGGCTGGTTAATCGCTCTAGGCCACTGCTGCTTCATGATAACGCTAGACCACACACTGCACAACAGACGGCTACCAAATTAGAGGAGCTTCAATTGGAATGTCTAAGACATCCACCGTACTCTCCGGGCCTTGCCCCAATAGATTACCATTTTTTTCGAAAATTGGATAACTTCTTGCAAAGGAAAAAATTCAACTCCGATGGGGCAGTCCAAACCGCCTTCAAAGATTTTATTGATTCCCGTCCGAATGGTTTTTTTAGTAAAGGGATCGATGAACTACCTATGAGATGGCAAAAGTGCATAGATAGCAATGGTACATACTTTGATTAAATAAATATATTATAATAAAAAAAAATCGGTTTTATGTTCCTCCCATACTAAACGCCAATTTCATATGTAAGGACCTAATATATTAAGTGTCAAACAAAGAATCGTTCTTTATGAATATAATTAAACTAATTAACTTTGTTTATCACCACTAAAATTTATTTGGTAAAACCAACCGGTTTCGGAAACGACGTTCCTTCGTCAGGGTATAATTAATACTAATTGAACTTTACAAAATTATTTAATTTTATTAATTAATTAAATTAAGCTTTTTTTCATTGTCTTGGCAGCAAGTAAACACTAAATTGATTTGACGCCCTGCCTGCTACACTAGTAATTTACTGTATTATAGTAGACAGTGCTCTTCCAGTAGAATAATGTTCAAGAATATTTATTATTTATATAACATTTGTGAATCAATCTTATTGCCAATTAAAATTAAGTAATAGTAATAATTAAATGTTTACAATTTAATAATGGTGTTATTTAATTCTATTATAGACAAAGGAAAAAAAACATCTGAATAGGATATTAATAAAATAAAATAAATAAAACAGTTAAAAGTATTTAAAAAGATGACAGTAAATGTTCTTGTAGGATTAGTATATTTTAAATTTAGTTTAAATCATGGCTTTTAATAGGTTTTGGGCATACTTCCTTCCCTTTTCATGTAGCCAGAGTTTCACTTTAGAAGAAAAATACGCGAGATTATGGCTATATGTTTTAAGTTTAGTGTTAAGAGTATTGAATGTTTTTGGTGCTTGGAACAGGTGAAATTATATGGTCCATATGTGTAATTTGTTTAGTTATTTGGCGGAGCCTGGTACTGACAAATATAATCTTTTACTAATACTAACACTATTCAAAAAACGAGAATACCTGCTTGAAATCGATGATTTTCCGAATACTCGGGACATTTTAGAAAAATTCGGAAACAACTAGGAACTATTGGAATACACGGGAATATGAGAGAAGATTCGAGAAAAAATATTTCTTATAAATTGCGTTGCAGCCGCGCGCGAGGATAACTGTTTGTTTTGACAAGCGAGTGTGAAACCACAGCAAGCGAACGGGTGTGATTGACCACAGATTTTAGTGATTCGAGTGAACATAGATAACCAGCGAATAAAAAGCACCTGCGAGTGGAATGTTCTAGTAGAAAATCAGTGCTCATTACGGAATAGTGTTCCAGTTAAATTTGTGTCTCGTGAATTTTAGTTTTAAATAAAATTTAATTGATTTTAAGTGTTTCATTTGTATCCCGCGAGTCCATGACTGTATTATATAATCTTTTTTTGTATTTGTCTATTGCTGTATAAGGTGGTAATAGATATCACCCCACTTCTTGGCTGCTTTGATAATCTTTTCCCATTCTTCGTCATTTCATTTATTTGTTTCTTTTCTTGCTCGTAGGGGAGCCCTTTCGCACCAGCATCTTCAACAATATGACTTACTTTTCTTCAATGTTTCATTCCCCTATGGAGGTTTGAAATTGTAACGTATCTGAGTGAACGTCTCTCCGAATGAAGGTGAGAGACAGACGGTATAAGAGAGAGCTAGTGCTATAAATTAAGAGACGCTAACTTTCCGCCCTCTGGTACCATGCAGCCACCAACTTGTACTGTATTTGCATACCGTAATACTGTCGTGTGTACTATTTGTACAACCAGTAAAGTATCTTGAAGCAATACAGCAGTTTGACTAGATTCCTGATACCTACAAAGTTCTCCTCCTAACACAAGGGACGAGGACATCACAGAAATCATCGCTACTATATTTTTATGCTTTAAAGATAGCTGCATCTGAATAGCGACAGTGAACTATAATGGAACCAGTCATGCAAGTTCATTACCTAAGAAATGCACCTCCTTCTATAGTGCATCTCTTTTGAACCTTTCCCTACAGTATTACTTATATTAATTAATTCATATTTTTCGTTTCTAACAACATGCCAAAGTATATACTTAACTTTTCCCTTTTTGAAAGACATATTCTTAATTTCTTTATATTTTGTCATACCTAACGCATTTTTCCATCAATTTTTCTATGCTAAGGAAGACATTTCAACGTTTTCCTTTAATAGCACACCATGAATGATAGAATCTCTTTCGTGACGCTATTATTAGCTATATAATTATTTGATATGTCTTTCATATGAAATACAGGAATGGTACTTATGAACCTCCAAATACGTCTGCCAAATTGACAAAATAAAAATCAATCGTAAATTTAAAGATATTTTAAATGTTATATATACCTACAATTTAAAAAAACCCGAATATTTTGTATTTGCACGTGTTATCTGTTCTAACACGATTCCCAAAATAAATTTATATTTAAATGAAAACATTTAAGAATTTTAATATTTTCAATCGTCATCAGAAAGCAATTTTTAACCAGTCGGCCATAAAGTGCACGTTTATAATCGACTAATAAAACCTGCCAAACATTAAACTTCAAAAAAACGGCGTCACAATGTTATACAATAACTGTCTAGGTACAGAGATATAGTTCAGAATAGGGATGGCTATGTGGGGTGTAAAAGTAAAGGAAACAATATCCAAAAAATACAGTCATCGAAGACAACTAATTTTTAATGTACTGAATTCAAGATTTTATAGCAAAAATAGCCTATTTATTTAAAGGAAACATGATATCTGAGTACGGGCATTATCCTTAGCTTTACCCAACCGAGTTTCTCTAGGGTATACTTGGCTACAATAGTCTAGAGACTAGAAGGAATGTGTATTTGATTACACATTTTTATCGATTGTTGCGCGGTATGATCGATAATCCTGAAATTATGCAGATCATGTTCCTGATAATTACATTAGACATCGTCAGCATAGATTGTTTCACATTCCAATATACAGGACCAACCTGCCGATGGTTATGCCTGTTGGAAGAGCTACAGCTATGCTGAACAAAATCGCTTTGGGTATTGATATATTACATGTGGCTGAGGGGGTTTTCCGAAGCGGGATTCTCCTACACCTTTGACCAGATTTTATGTTAATTTTAATTTATTAAATATTTTTAGTTTGATATACACTTCCATAATATGTACGCCTTGAACACTTAGTTTGTAATGTACATATTATTAAATAAATTGAATTGAATTGAATGATTTGGAAGGGATAGATACATAAAGTCTAGAATTCAATACGTTTAAAATTAGTGATCCTGGGTGAGTGTATCTAAAATATTTTTAGGTTTGCCTTTGATTTTATACCCTCATATTAGGTATAGTAAATTGCATGTGATACCAGATCATTAGAATACAATATGAGCATGTTAAGAGCTTGGCTCCAATACGTTATTACAAAAGCCGTCGTTCAACCGTTTCTTTTCAGTTTATCCAATCAACAGCTCACTTTGAGCGGCGACGGTTCAACCCGATACCTTTCACCGGTTCATCTGCGCTTCATCTGCGCAGCTTCTCCGCTCTGCCGCTCAGGTGGAAGTCGATCTTGCCTGTTTTATAAAATTGGTGTGGTGAAATGGCTCCCAGCATCTACTTATGACCTAATCAGCCTCAGCGCGTGTCGGTACATTGCGACCACTGATTTATTAACGGCGCGATTGCATGGATGCACGCCTTGTTTGTTGTGTGGCTCGATTCAACCATGTGTTGCAAAGAGAGGACTACTAATCGGTAAATAGTGTAACGTGATAATAGAATTTTATTGGTATTGGTAGATTGGAATCCCTCGTAAAGTCACTATGGAATAAAACTATCGAAAACTTTAGGACCTTCCACTACATTCTGGAATTAGCTACAGTATTCGAGGAACGTCAAGAACAGTGAATGGATACCCATTGCATTACCAGGCTGTTACTGTTTTATGAACGAAAGCTCCTCATATCGGTCCTACTCGTACGTCGCCAGGTTGTCAATTTTTTACTCTAGAGGCCATCTACGTGTCACGTCGTGTAAAGGGTGACGTGACCCGGAGAGACCTGCAATAGTCCATTCACTGTACCTCCCCCATATAACACACTTTATTAGAAAGAAAAGAAAAAGCATAAAATAAAGGTATAATAAAAATCAGTAAGATAACATATAGCAAACATGGAATAGAAGGTTCATTTAAGAATAACAATAGATCATGGTAAGAGAGTGCATATATTTGGGAGGGAAGGAGGACAGTGAGGGGACGTCAGGGTAAAGGACACACTCCCTGATAGGGAAAGGCAAAACAAAAATCACACTAAAAGACGGAGTTCAAGTCTAGAACAGTCGGGAAGCGACGGGAACAAACTAAACAAGTCTGGAATTTTCGGAAAGACAATATGTTTGCTACAAAAGCGAAGCCGTGTCCCGACCATATTTCATTTTTATTTTGACGTTTCTACCAGTGCGAGATTAGCGACAAGCCGTGGCGATCAATGTTGCGAACGCGTGTGTGATACTAGTAACGCGCAGAATAACAGATTAAAAGCGAAATACTTGCGGTATTTGAACAGAAATTTCTTATGATATTCTTTCGAATTATTACATATCTACTAAAATACGCCTGAAAATCAATATTTTCAATTTTTAACTCCTGTCATGCATAGTATATTTTAACAATATTTTTGTATGAAATAATGTTCAGCTCATACAGGTTGCAAGCCTCAAGCCATCGTATAAGAGGCTTTCATCCACTTTTCTCATATATAAATAGCTTCGCCTCTGTGAGACTTCTATAATTTATACTTAATTAATTGATCATCCCTCTGAAGACCAAATCCAGTAACTGTGTTCTTAGAACATTCATTCATATAAAATGATTTAATAGTTTAAAAATAAGATTTTCGGGATCAAGTCGTACCCCGTTTGGGAACGTGAGTGTTAATGTGCCAACTAAATGTAACAATGATCGCTTTGCCGTTAGCGTCAGGATTTGGAACTCGAAATTTAATCTGAAATCTCCGATCGTGCTACCAATTCATCCTGCAGCTATGGACGTCACGTTTCCTAGCATAAACATTCTCTCTTAGTCAATTACTATTATTATGCATTCGCTTACCCTCGCAAGATTGCAGCAATTCAAATCTCGCATATCTTTATGAGGTTAGCGTCATTACGGAGCACTTACCTGGTGGGCATGGTGCCAGAAACTGTATATACCCGCGGAGGTTTTGCACACTTAAGCCATGTATTCACTAGGGGACAAATCGCGAAACATATCGCTCGGCATTTCGCATCAACATCTACGCTCATGTTTCGGGGACAACGACGCGTTCATTTAACGTGTACACACCGGGACTCGCATATCTTGTCGCGGAAATGTCACCCGATGATGTTATGATGACAGCTGCAGTATCTCATTTGGCGAAAACGGGGTTCCGCGCAATTCGAAATGTTTTTTTGGGTCGCAATTTCAAATTAACAAGGTTTTACTGTAGTAAATTGAATATTATTTAAAACAAGGTCCTTTTTGCAAATAATTATTGTTTTCCACACATCACGGAAATGTCGCCCTATGAGGTTATGATGTCAACTGCGTGTCTGTTTATGTTAATGAGTTTATCGAAACGTAAGAGGAGAAAAAAGAGGAGAATGCGAAATTATTTACTGCAAAGAGAAAGAAGGACGGACATTCTATGCGATCTTTGATCGATACAGCTCGATGAGTTCAAGAACAATTTCGTTTCCCCACACTGTCATCTTGACAGATACCTACAGCGCATGCGTATTCACTTGTAAACATACCACGTGGTACTGACGCTCGCGTAATGTTGCAGTGAGTACGCTCGGGTACCGTGCGCATGGCAACGTTGCCATGGCACGTAGAAATGCCGCGCTATGTTGTGCGCGCCGTCGCGGAACAGTGCACGACGTTGCAACGTCACGTAGACTCTGTGCCGCGCGTGCTGTTGAGGGACAATTTGTCCTCTAGTGAATACATGGCTTTAACATTCAAGCGATCAATAATGGACAATACTTAAGTCTATTGAAATTTTCAAATAGTAAAAGTGTTGTCTGTTGCGTCAGATTTCTATAATACAGTATTGACCATCGCTATTCGCACAGCCGCGTCCGCCATTTTTCATTATTACCTCGCAGACTTTCCCTTCTTGTGTGGCGGCAGTTCGTCAAATTATCCGATTGTTATGTGTGTGCATATATCCTATGTAGATAATATTACAAAGATCATTGCATGGAATTGGAATGTTCCGGAAACGGAACGCTTCTACAAGATTCGAGCGGTAAATGTGCACAAATTTACTTTAAATTAATATGCAAACCGGAAATCGAGCGATTCAAAAACAAAAAAATGATGACGCAAGATTGATTTTAATAATAAAAAAACCAGAAACTGTCAGGTACATAAATGATTGCTGGAATATTGGCGACTGTTGGAAAAATATCGCAAAAAGGACACTCTTTTGACTAAATATTTTTTCAATGAATAATACTTAACTTGATCAGAAACGTCAAATTACTATTGTTTGCTTTTTTATTTCTTTCCTTTCTCCATATAAAATATTATTAAAATTAATTATATCTCTCAAAATATCAAACAAATCATATTGAAAATAATTTAATATTGCATTGTCACAAGAAGTACTTAAATACAGAATGAAAAGAAAGAAAATACATATGAGAAATACACATACACACTTTTCCATATAAATTGCTTCAACTCTGTAAGACATCCATAATAATTTATCTTAATTAATAATAATTCCTCTGGGAACAAAACCCAGTAGTTGTGTGTAGTTTTCTGCGTGTAGTTTTCTAGGATATGTGGCCTCTCTGGCCGACGTTTCGGAACCCACTGCGGCGTCCATCATCAGCATGGCTAATGTGATGAGTATGTAGGTTAAGTACTGGCTTGTAATACCGTACGGAAGTCAGGGTTGTATCCAAGTTTATGTTAGGCTAACTACTGTCCTGCAGTACCGTATCGAAACCAGGGTGTGAATGTCCTAATGTAGTGTGTGGTGATACCGTGTCGGAGACAGGATATCTGTGCGGACTCGTCGATTCAATTGATTCTGCAGCGCCAGATACCACGAGGTTTTTAATTTAAGACCGTCATCCCTATTAATATTTACTGTCTCTCACTAAATAATACGTCAGCCGGAGAGGTCACGCATACAAGGCAGAATATCTCAGAAAAGTACACACAAGATTCTGAACGGCCGTGAAAACCTGAGAACCCACTAGTTGGGTTCATAAAAATTTGAACATACTCAAAACCAGTAAAAAAAAACAAATATTCTTTTTCTCTCTTATTTATTGACAGATTTCAACAATTTTTTCTCTGTTTTATTATTTTTGGTCTATATTTTAGTATAATGTTACAACATGTTATATTATCAGACATTACAACAATGAGCTTTATACTCTATTTAAGGAGTCAAACATCACAAAATTTATAA